>JAGFBZ010002576.1:0-247536 GCA_018398805.1 Hirundichthys speculiger | reverse complement strand
AGATGCCGGTCGGTTGGTGGAGAAGCTAGGAGATGGAATCATGAGGCATGTGATGCAGGAGTTGACTCCACCCACCCTGGTCCATCAGAGGATCAGTGACTAGAGCGATGGAGCGATGGAGCGATGGAGCGATGGAGCGAAGGAGCGATGACCCGGGCAATCAGATGGAGAAGAAAACTGCAGTTCCTCTACCGACCGCTAGAGGATGGAGTTCCTCTACCGACCACTAGAGGCTGCAGTTCCTCTACTGACCACTAGAGGCTGCAGTTCCTCTACCGACCGCTAGAGGCTGCAGTTCCTCTACTGACCACTAGAGGCTGCAGTTCCTCTACCGACCGCTAGAGGCTGCAGTTCCTCTACCGACCACTAGAAGCTGCATTTCCTCTACCGACCACTAGAAGCTGCAGTTCCTCTACCGACCACTAGAGGCTGCGGTTCCTCTACCGACCACTAGAGGCTGCAGTTCCTCTACCGACCACTAGAGGCTGCAGTTCCTCTACCGACCACTAGAGGCTGCAGTTCCTCTACCGACCACTAGAGGCTGCAGTTCACTCTATAGACCACTAGAGGCTGCAGTTCCTCTACCGACCACTAGAGGCTGCAGTTCCTCCTCTACCGACCACTAGAGGCTGCTGCAGTTCCTCTACTGACCACTAGAGGCTGCAGTTCCTCTACTGACCACTAGAGGCAGTAGTTCCTCTACTGACCACTAGAGGCTGCAGTTCCTCTATTGACCACTAGAGGCTGCAGTTCCTCTATTGACCACTAGAGGCTGCAGTTCCTCTACTGACCACTAGGGTCTGGCTCCTCCAACAGTGAGTCAGGCTCTATTGACCTACATGAAAAAAAATTTGAATTTCGAAAAGAAATAAACAAACTTACAGTCTGGTACAAAAAAGAACTGTGGTCTTCATAGTTTCACACATTTTAATTCTATTTATTCAATTATTTTTTGTCCCACATCAGGTGAAATTATCCAACACTCCAGTTTTATGTGTAACCGGGCTCGGTGGCTGACATCCCAGCTGTCAATCATCTGTACTGAGCAGTGTCTTGATTCAAAAATGATTTCTAATGTTTTTAGAAATAAAACATTTTTACGGTCCTGACGTGACCGGCTGCCCGCTGGTCTGGAAGGATCCGAGGACGAAGCTTAGCTGAAGTTTCACCTGAAACAGGAGGTCTGGTTCTGCTTCGGTAGAACCGGTCCATCCGTCTGGGCTTGGGACCGCCGCTATGACAACAGTGGCCCCTGGTGGTCCCTGGTGACCCGGCGTTTCCTCACGGGTTTCTGTGAAACAAAGTCAAAACAGTTCATCCAGCAGGATGGAAACCATCATCATCATCCCAGACGCTCCTGGAGAAGATGACCACACGTATTTACTTTATCCACAGCTGGCGAGGGGGGGACGCCCTGAACGTGCTGCTGAAGTGTACTACCACACCACCATGACCAGGGTGCAGGGACGGACCCCAGCTGAGGGGCGCCGCCCCTGTACAGGGCGGAGGCGCCGCTCCATGACAGCACAGTTAGGAAACAGACTGGACAGCTGGTCTGGAAGGGTTTCCAGGAGAACACCCTGAGGTTCAAACCAGCAGACCTCTGGAACCGATGAGACCAGAGACCAGAACCACGTCTGGAGGAGGCCAGCAGAAACACCTCATTTTTCACTGTCAAGCACGGTGGTGGAGGAGTGATGGTCTGGGCTCAACATCTAACAGTCATCTAACCCTAACCCCAACCCCTGACCCTAAACCTAACCCCTAACCCCTAACCCACTAACCCAAACCCCTAATACTAACCCTAACCCTAACCCCTAACCCCTAATACTAACCCTAACCCCTTAATAGAGATGCACGGTTGAACCGCGCACCCGCGGGCGGAGCGGATAATCCGCATATCGGGCGGATGACTCGTCAAAAAATAATACTTTAATTAAATTCGGGCGGGTTGCGGTTGAAGCACTCAAATAATAATAATAAGAAAAAATATTTGACATATTATTAAAAAGGATGGTGGGTCAGTTCGGTTTTGAAAATTGGTGAAAAAACGTTCCTGCAAATGGATAGCGGGCGGATAGAGATTTTAAGAAGCGGTTGCGGGTTAAAATATACGTCATCCGCGCATCTCTACCCCTTAACCCTTACCACTAAACCTAATCCCCTAACCCCCTAACCCCTAACCCCTAACCCCTAACCCTAACACTAACCCTAAACCTAACCCTAACCCCCTAACCCTAACCACTAACCCAAAAACTAACCCTAAAACGAAACCCTAACCCGAAACCTAAACCTAAACCCTAAACCCTAACCCCTAATACTAACCCTAACCCCTTAACCCTAACCACTAAACCTAATCCCCTAAACCTAACCCTAACCCCCTAACCCTAACCCCTAATACTAACCCTAACCCCCTAACCCTAACCACTAACCCTAACCCACTAACCCTAACCTCTAAACCCCTAACCCTAACCCTAACCCCTAATACTAACCCTAAGCCTAACCCCCTAACCCTAACCACTAACTCTAACATACTAACCCTAAGCCTAACCCCCTAACCCCTAACCCTAAACCTAACCCCCTAACCCTTACCCCTAATACTAACCCTAACCCTAACCCTAACCCCCTAACCCCCTAACCCCCTAACCTTAACCCATTTTTTAACCCAATAAAACGTGGGATTAGAAGACGTCCACTCCTCTCCAGCTGACAGTCGCTCTGAAACGCTCCACAGTTTCTGCAGAAGTCGGAGACGCTCGTATATCTCAGCGGGTCTGTCTGCGATCCTTCAGCGGGCTTTCATCCATCTCGCCGACGTTCTCACAGAAACAGAGGAGACGCTTCTGGAACATCCTGCACAGTTTTTTTTTTTTTTTTTTTTTAAGCCTCTCGTTAAAAAAGCGGACGAGTTTCAGTCCTGCGGGCGGGAGGCTGCTCCTACGGATGTCTGAGGCCGACGTGAACCGGAGAGTCCACCGGTCCCATAGCTGCAGGAGGCGTGGCCTCCAGGCTGACGTCCAGGTGGTCCACCTCAGAGGAGCCTCCGCTGTGGAGTCAAGATGGGGCGCTGCTCGTCAGCCTTGAATGAAACGATCGTCTGGAGCATTTGAGTGCGTGTTAACACAACGCCCAGAAGGAAAGACATCAGCAGTGGTTTTAGAGAAGCAGATTTTTGGTGAAAACAATCAGGAAAGGGCCTTAAGAAGACTTTAAAAATCACCCACAGCTGCAAAACATTCACGACGGTGGTCAGGTGTTCCCCAGGGGCGGAGCAAACTTTACACCTGAGATCAGTCCATGAAATGATCAGAGGAATGCAAAAAACCCAGAGAGCTGCGTCCGAGAGCCTGCAGGCCTCAGTGAGCACCAGGGCTGTAGCGATACGATACACGATATTCGGCTCACGATACGATATATATCGATATTCATCTTACAATACATTTACATCATTTTCTGAAAGATTTTGAAGGGACAAAGTGATTTTGGTGACATCTTGTGAGTGTTCCAGTGACTTTGTTTGAATTAATTGAACTGAAAGCATCAACTACACATTATATTCTGACAGGCAGCTTGCAAATGCTGGACAAAATGAATAAAAGATGTGTTGAGAAAAATTGTTTTGTTTATTTAAACAGTGCAAATTGTTGCTTACAAGCTTTACATCTGACCAGACAAAAATTACATGTGGCGTTCCCCAGGGTTCCATCCTGGAGCCTCTTCTGTTTAAAGGTGGGACACGGGGGTTTTGGAAGAAGCTTAGAATATCGATACCCACGGCTGAAAAATTGATACTCGATACTCTGTAAAATATCGATATACAGTCATGGAAAAAATGATTAGACCACCCTTGTTTTCTTCAGTTTCTTGTTCATTTTAATGCCTGGTACAACTAAAGGTACATTTGTTTGGACAAACATAACGATAACCACAAAGATTGCTCATAAGAGTTTTATTTAAGAGCTGATATCTTACCATTTTCCATGGTTTTCTTGATTATAACCTAAATCACTTAAGTTTTTACATCAATAGCTATGGCGTTGTACTGCCAAAAACACTGCTTTTATGCATTCAGTGTTTTCTTTTCTGTCTGTTTTAGTCACATGATGACGTTTAGTGGTACCAGGTATTAAAATGAACAAGAAACTGAAGAAAAAAATGGTGGTCTAATAATTTTTTCCATGACTGTATATCGCAGAATCAATAAAATCGCTCAGCTCTAGTGAGCACGATGATCGTTGACAGACGGAACAAACGTTTCTGAACCGACGTCCTACAGATGGAGTTGAATGTCCAGAACCGCCCACTGTGAAGCACGGCGGTGGAGGGCTCATGATATGGCGTCGTTTTGCAGGCACTGGTGAGAGAAGCTCGGCTGAACCTTTGCGGCAGTTTTCCCGGGTTGACTTTCCCGCCTCGGCGAGCTCGTACGGTACGTAGCTGTAGCTGCAGACGAGGACGGGTCCTCTGAAATCAGAAACAGGCCTGTTTTAGATCCGACACGCACACACAGACACGTGCGCGCGCGTGCACGCGCGAGGGGCTCCTGGCGGCGGGACGACACTTGTGGAACATCCGGCAGTTTCCCTCCTCTAAAAGCCTTGTGTTTTGACAAGAAATTCTTCCTGTGAGCCACTGTTTGAAATGTGGGCCGGAGCTCAGCGAGAGCGCCTGCCGCTGACACACGGCCCGATTGTGTGGTTTGCTGTTTGTTCTGACACAGGAAGTGATTTTTAATCCATCATATCAATATTGAAACCCCCCCCCCACCAGCACCGCCCCCGTCCTCGCCGATGACAGCCGGGATCGCCTCCACGCCCCTCCGAGGCTCCGGGAAAGCCGACGTCATTGGCCGCTCCGTCCCAGTAAGCGAGGAGCTTTAGGATGTTCGATAACGCGTGGAGAGGAAAATGAGTCGGCTCGGTCCACACGGGAACGCCGTTCCCAGATTCAGACCTCAGAGGCTGAACTCTGTAAATCCTGCTAATTAGAAACAGTTTGGACATGTGGCCCGCTAAGTTCGCGTTTTTGTTGGACACGGCCGAGGAACACATAATAGGTTTGTCCTTATTTTTACGTCGCACATCATAAATCCACACCAGGCTGCACAAATCACACGGACAGCTGCGCCGGGAGAGCCAACCGCAGCCTGGACGCCTCGGACGCCTCGGACTCGGGATCGATTAGTCAGAGTTGCCCCGAACTATTTTAGGGGCCGGATTAATCAGAGGGATGGTGTCATGCTGCCCTGTGACCACGCCCACCGGTTCTCAGAGAGAAGCCTTTTCTTCACACTGCTGCATCTGATCAGGAACCGCTGGACACACCCGAGAACCAAAACCCCCGAGAACCAGAACACCTAAGAACCAAAACCCCCAAGAACCAGAACTCCCAAGAACCAGAACACCCAAGAACCAAAACTCCCAAGAACCAAAACTCCCAAGAACCAGAACACCCAAGAACCAAAACTCCCAAGAACCAAAACTCCCAAGAACCAGAACACCCAAGAACCAAAACTCCCAAGAACCAGAACTCCCAAAAACCAGAACTCCCAAGAACCAAAACTCCCAAGAACCAGAACACCCAAGAACCAAAACTCCCAAGAACCAGAACTCCCAAGAACCAGAACACCCAAGAACCAGAACTCCAAAGAACCAGAACACCCGAGAACCAAAACCCCCAAGAACCAGAACACCCAAGAACCAGAAACCAAAACCAAGAACCAGAAACCCAAGAACAAACTCCAAGAACCAGAACTCCCAAGAACCAGAACACCCAAGAACCAAAACTCCCAAGAACCAGAACTCCCAAGAACCAAAACTCCCAAGAACCAGAACTCCCAAGAACCAGAACTCCCAAGAACCAGAACTCCAAAGAACCAGAACACCCAAGAACCAAAACTCCCAAGAACCAAAACTCCCAAGAACCAGAACTCCCAAGAACCAAAACTCCCAAGAACCAGAACTCCCAAGAACCAAAACTCCCAAGAACCAGAACTCCCAAGAACCAGAACACCCAAGAACCAAAACTCCCAAGAACCAGAACACCCAAGAACCAAAACCCCCAAGAACCAGAACACCCAAGAACCAAAACTCCCAAGAACCAGAACTCCCAAGAACCAGAACTCCCAAGAACCAAAACTCCCAAGAACCAGAACTCCCAAGAACCAGAACACCCAAGAACCAAAACCCCCAAGAACCAGAGCACCCAGGAACCAAAACTCCCAAGAACCAGAACACACAAGAACCAAAACACCCAAGAACCAGAACACACAAGAACCAAAACCCCCAAGAACCAGAGAACCCAAGAACCAGAACACCCAAGAACCAGAACTCCCAAGAACCAGAACACACAAGAACCAAAACACCCAAGAACCAGAACACACAAGAACCAAAACCCCCAAGAACCAGAGAACCCAAGAACCAGAACACCCAAGAACCAGAACTCCCAAGAACCAGAACACCCAAGAACCAAAACACCTTAGAACCAGAACACACAAGAACCAAAACACCCAAGAACCAGAACTCCCAAGAACCAAAACCCCCAAGAACCAGAACTCCCAAGAACCAAAACCCCCAAGAACCAGAACACCCAAGAACCAAAACTCCCAGGAACCAGAACACACAAGAACCAAAACTCCCAAGAACCAGAACACCCAAGAACAAAAATCCCCCAAAAACCAAAACAGCCAAGAACCAGAGCACCGAGAACCAAAACACCCAAGAACGAAAACCCCCAAGAACCAGAACACCCGAGAACCAAAACCCCCAAGAACCAGAACACCCAAGAACCAAAACTCCCAAGAACCAGAACACACCAGAACCAAAAGCCCCAAGAACCAGAACACCCAAGAACCAAAACTCCCAAGAACCAGAACTCCCAAGAACCAAAAACTCCCAAGAACCAAGAACCAAAACCAAAACTCCCAAGAACCAGAACAAACCCAAGAACCAAAACTCCCAAGAACCAGAACTCCCAAGAACCCAAAACTCCCAAGAACCAAACTCCCAAGAACCAGAACTCCCCAGAACCAGAACTCCAGAACCAGAAAAACCAGAAACCAAAAAAATCCCAAGAAACCAAAACTCCCAAGAACCAGAACTCCCAAAGAACCAAAACTCCCAAGAACCAGAACACCTGAGAACCAAAACCCCCAAGAACCAGAACACCCAAGAACCAAAACTCCCAAGAACCAGAAAACCCAAGAACCAGAACTCCCAGGAACCAGAACACCCAAGAACCAGAAAACCCAAGAACCAGAACTCCCAAGAACCAAAACTACCAGGAACCAGAACTCCCAAGAACCAAAACTCCCAAGAACCAGAACACCCAAGAACCAAAACTCCCAGGAACCAGAACACCCAAGAACCAGAACTCCCAAGAACCAGAGCACCCAGGAACCAAAACTCCCAAGAACCAGAACACACAAGAACCAAAACACCCAAGAACCAAAACTCCCAAGAACCAGAACTCCCAAGAACCAAAACTCCCAAGAACCAAAACTCCCAAGAACCAGAACTCCCAAGAACCAGAACACCCAAGAACCAAAACTCCCAAGAACCGGAACTCCCAAGAACCAAAACTCCCAAGAACCAGAACTCCCAAGAACCAGAACTCCCAAGAACCAGAACTCCCAAGAACCAGAACACCCAAGAACCAAAACTCCCAAGAACCAAAACTCCCAAGAACCAGAACTCCCAAGAACCAAAACTCCCAAGAACCAGAACTCCCAAGAACCAAAACTCCCAAGAACCAGAACAGCCAAGAACCAGAACACCCAAGAACCAAAAACCCAAGAACCAAAACCCCCAAGAACCAAAACAGCCAAGAACCAAAACCCCCAAGAACCAAAACAGCCAAGAACCAAAACCCCCAAGAACCAAAACACCCAAACTCTCAAGAACCAAAACTCGCAAGAACCAGAACCCCCAAGAACCAAAACACCCAAGCAACAAAACCATAGGCGTAGTTTGACTTTTGCGTCGGGGGGGCAAAAATTGTTAAGCACTTTCAACAAACAGGTGCACTCTCACGCGAACCGGCGCACATGCACACATATGTGCAAACTCGCGCGCACATGATGGTACACAAGATACACTCACCACGAAACCATGAAGTCCAAGATGTTCAAAACCAGTAGTTGCAACAGGATACAGTACACAGTAGATGTTATAAATGTTAATGTTAATGATGTTAAATGTATTAAGAAACAAAATATAACATGATTCATTTAACTGTCACAATATACTGCAGTTTATTTTGGACTTAAAAAAAACATTTATTTATTTTTGCCAGTTCGTTGACAATGCAATTACATATTTCAGCCACCAGGGGGAGCAATGCCCCCCCTGCCCCCCGCAAACTCCGCCCATGAACAAAACACCCAAGAACCAAAACTCTCAAGAACCAAAACACCCAAGAACCAAAACTCCCAAGAACCAAAACACCCACTTCCAGGCTGAAGCCACCCCAGTAGCTGGAAAAGTTCTTCTTCTACCGACCACTAGAGGCTGCGGTTCCTCTACCGACCACTAGAGGCTGCAGTTCCTCTACCGACCACTAGAGGCTGCGGTTCCTCTACCGACCACTAGAGGCTGCAGTTCTTCTACCGACCACTAGAGGCTGCGGTTCCTCTACCGACCACTAGAGGCTGCAGTTCTTCTACCGACCACTAGAGGCTGCGGTTCCTCTACTGACCACTAGAAACTGCAGTTCTTCTACCGACCACTAGAGACTGCAGTTCCTCTATTGACCACTAGAGGCTGCGGTTCCTCTACCGACCACTAGAGGCTGCAGTTCTTCTACCGACCACTAGAGGCTGCGGTTCCTCTACCGACCACTAGAGGCTGCAGTTCTTCTACCGACCACTAGAGGCTGCGGTTCCTCTACTGACCACTAGAAACTGCAGTTCTTCTACCGACCACTAGAGACTGCAGTTCCTCTATTGACCACTAGAGGCTGCGGTTCCTCTACCGACCACTAGAGGCTGCAGTTCTTCTACCGACCACTAGAGGCTGCGGTTCCTCTACCGACCACTAGAGGCTGCAGTTCTTCTACCGACCACTAGAGGCTGCGGTTCCTCTACTGACCACTAGAAACTGCAGTTCTTCTACCGACCACTAGAGACTGCAGTTCCTCTATTGACCACTAGAGGCTGCGGTTCCTCTACCGACCACTAGAGGCTGCAGTTCTTCTACCGACCACTAGAGGCTGCGGTTCCTC
Organism: Hirundichthys speculiger; assembly: GCA_018398805.1. Lineage (NCBI taxonomy): Eukaryota > Metazoa > Chordata > Actinopteri > Beloniformes > Exocoetidae > Hirundichthys > Hirundichthys speculiger. Next base: position 238,317 of record JAGFBZ010002576.1, on the reverse strand, counting down.
TACTGACCACTAGAAACTGCAGATCTTCTACCGACCACTAGAGACTGCAGTTCCTCTATTGACCACTAGAGGCTGCGGTTCCTCTACCGACCACTAGAGGCTGCAGTTCCTCTACCGACCACTAGAGGCTGCGGTTCCTCTACCGACCACTAGAGGCTGCAGTTCTTCTACCGACCACTAGAGAGAGGCTGCGGTTCCTCTACCGACCACTAGAGGCTGCAGTTCTTCTACCGACCACTAGAGGCTGCGGTTCCTCTACTGACCACTAGAGACTGCAGTTCCTCTATTGACCACTAGAGGCTGCGGTTCCTCTACTGACCACTAGAGACTGCAGTTCCTCTACCGACCACTAGAGGCTACAGTTCCTCTACCGACCACTAAAGACCTTACTCCGTCACGTCACCCATCATAGACGATGTCGCTTCTTTGCTTGGTATCTGTGTGACGTACGCTCGTTAGCTCGTTAGCTGTTCACCACAGTTGTTTGACGTTGAAATTAACTGTATCGCTTGTTCTGCTTTGCTGTTTTCTGTACCAGAAGCAGTCGCGTCTGCAAAAAGCTGGTGCTGCCACCTAGTGGTTACAACAGCACCACTTTTGCTGCACTTTAAGTAAAGCAACACATTTATGTATAATTAGAGGCGTGGTCGTTTGATTGGCAGGCAGCTGGGTTCTATGACTTATTATGTCTCAGTTTGATCAGAATATCCACCTGCTGGTTGATCTCCACATGAACATGAGCAGGAACCCACAGGAAGTCGGTTTAGGAACCCCAGCTGTCCATGTACAGGGATGAAGATGACCTTCAGCTCAGACGTACCGAGCACGTCCCAGGTGAGTTGGCGCTGATGAGCGTTGAGCATCGGTCGACTCTCAGCAGCAGCAGGAAGTATGGAGGTGAAGAGCAGCTCTGCTAAAGAGACCGCTAACATTTGTTGTGGTGACACCACGCGGAGTTACGTTCAGAGAGGTGACGCCCACGGCGCCGGACTGATGTCTCGGCTTGGACCTCCTGGAGCTGCTGGGTGAGAGCCAGCCTTCAGCTCGGATCACCTGAGGACCAGGGAAGTCCTGACGGTTTAACCTGCCAGAGGTGGTTCCTGATGTTCTCAGCAGATGATGACTGAACCTCCTCAACTGGTTTCACCTGTGCAGGTGTCTATATGAGGGATCTGCTGGGGCGTCCAGGGATCTGGTACCAGTACCAGTCAGTTCAGTGGTGGCCTGTTGATGTTCCTAAAACTGTTCCAGGTCTTCTGAGACCCGTCGAAATCATTCTGTCTAAACTGTCCCTGGACGGGCGACGACGTGATGATCGCCCAGATCACCCAGATCGCTCAGATTTTTCAGATCACCCAGATCGCTCAGATCGCCCAGATCACCCAGATCGCTCAGATCGCCCAGATCACCCAGATCGCCCAGATTTTTCAGATCACCCAGATCGCCCAGATCGCCCAGATCACTCAGATCGCCCAGATCGCCCAGATCACTCAGATCGCCCAGATCGCTCAGATCGCTCAGATCGCTCAGATCGCCCAGATTTTTCAGATCACCCAGATCGCTCAGATCGCCCAGATCACCCAGATCGCTCAGATCGCTCAGATCGCCCAGATCGCCCAGATCGCTCAGATCGCCCAGATCACCCAGATCGCTCAGATCGCTCAGATCGCCCAGATCGCCCAGATCACTCAGATCACTCAGATCATTCAGATCACTCAGATCGCCCAGATCGCTCAGATCACTCAGATCGCCCAGATTGCTCAGATCGCTCAGATCACTCAGATCACCCAGATCACTCAGATCGCCCAGATCACCCAGATCACTCAGATCACTCAGATCATTCAGATCACTCAGATCGCCCAGATCGCTCAGATCACTCAGATCGACCAGATTGCTCAGATCGCCCAGATCGCTCAGATCACTCAGATCGCCCAGATCACCCAGATCACTCAGATCACTCAGATCATTCAGATCACTCAGATCGCCCAGATCGCTCAGATCACTCAGATCGACCAGATTGCTCAGATCACTCAGATCACTCAGATCACTCAGATCGCTCAGATCACTCAGATCACCCAGATCACTCAGATCACTCAGATCGCCCAGATTGCTCAGATCGCTCAGATCACTCAGATCGCCCAGATCACTCAGATCACTCAGATCACCCAGATCGCTCAGATCACTCAGATCACTCAGATCGCTCAGATCACTCAGATCACTCAGATCGCCCAGATTGCTCAGATCACCCAGATCACTCAGATCGCTCAGATCACTCAGATCGCTCAGATCACTCAGATCACCCAGATCACTCAGATCGCCCAGATTGCTCAGATCACCCAGATCACCCAGATCACTCAGATCACTCAGATCGCCCAGATTGCTCAGATCACCCAGATCACCCAGATCACTCAGATCACTCAGATCACTCAGATCGCTCAGATCACTCAGATCACTCAGATCACTCAGATCACCCAGATCACTCAGATCACTCAGATCGCTCAGATCACTCAGATCGCTCAGATCACTCAGATCACTCAGATCACTCAGATCGCCCAGATTGCTCAGATCACCCAGATCACCCAGATCACTCAGATCACTCAGATCGCCCAGATCACTCAGATCACTCAGATCGCTCAGATCACTCAGATCACTCAGATCACTCAGATCGCCCAAATCGCTCAGATATCTCAGATCACTCAGATCGCCCAGATTGCTCAGATCACTCAGATCACCCAGATCACTCAGATCACTCAGATCACCCAGATCGCTCAGATCGCTCAGATCACCCAGATCGCCCAGATCTATGGTGGTTGGTCCAGTTCTGATGCATCAGCATGAAGGTTGTTAGTGTCGCCCGTAGAGAACTGAACTTTTGTTTCTGTTTTCTTTTTTCTTTATTTTTGTTAATAAAGCTGCAGCCGTCTGTCCGGAGCTCAGAGAGGACGAAGGTGCAGCTGGGATCATCTCTCTGCCGCTGACGTACGGCCTCTGAAAGCCTCTGAAAGCCTCTGAAGGACCGGGCGCACCCGCCCCGGCTTCGTGACGCGTCGACCTCCTGAACCCTACTTGTGAAATCTCTTTTCAGGCTCCCTGTTTGAAGGGCTCGCTCCCAGTTGAGTCACTGGTGGCCATAATGGGGAGGGCGTCAGCGGGGTGTGGACGGACTCAGACGCTCGCGCTTCGTGTTTGAGTTTCAGGGGAACAAAGTCAACATCTCTGAATAGAAGTTTACCGAACCATCACAAACAATTAATGAGCGCTTTGATCTGGAGTTCAAAAGCAACACGGCGTACGCATAAATCAACGCGTGAAGGTTTAAGGTTGATACAGCAGCACACGGAGGTCATAAAAACAGCTGATAAACTTTCACTTCACACAATAACTCTGGATGGAGCTGGAACATTTTCTCATTTCTTCTCTTTAGAAGGAAAAAAAAAGCAAAACCCTGATTTTCTCCAGGATTCTCATGTTTTGACAGTAAAGTCACAAATGTAAATAAAATCAGAACTGCAGAGTTTGACTGTGACTCACTCATATAGCCCCTAGTGGTCACTTGAGGAACCTACTTTTAGATATTCTAGGAACGACGAGTAATCCTGCACTCTGAGAGCGGAGAGCTCTATTAGGAGCATAACATGCTATCAGGTCATGGAAATAGCGTGGCGCTAGGCCATTAAGGGCCTTATATGTGAGAAGCAGAATTTCAAACTCTATTCTAAATTTCACGGGAAGCTAATGGAGGGAGGCTAACACGGGGGTGATCTCGCTAACGGATTCCTGTCAGCACCCTCGCTGCTGCGTTCTGGATCAGTTGGAGGCTATTCAGCGAGCTTTTCGGACATCCTGCTAACAGCGCATTACAATAATCCAGTCTATTAATTTTTGATTACATTTTTCGGCATCACCCTGGGAGAGGATGCTCCTAATCTTGGCAATATTTCGGAGATGAAAAAAGGCAGTCTTGCAAACCTGATTAATATGCTGCTTAAATGACATATCCTGATCAAAAATAACTCCAAGGTTTTTCACAGCTGTGCTGGAAGCCAGCGTAAACCCAGTCAATCCATTCCTCAGGTGTTTGGGACCAAAGACAACAACCTCTGTTTTATCCGAGTTTAGAAGCAAAAAGTTAGAGGACATCCAGGACTTGATGTCGTTAAGACACCCTTGAAGTTTAGCCAAAGGTTTTATTTCCTCTGGTTTCATAGATAAGTACAGCTGCGTATCATCAGCGTAGCAATGAAAGTTTATGCCATGGCTATGGATAATTTTTCCCAAGGGCAACATGTATAAAGTGAAAAGGATTGGTCCCAGAACTGAACCCTGTGGGACGCCATAGCAGACCCTAGTCCGTGTAGAAGAAACGTCATTAACATGGACGAACTGGAACCTGTCAGATAGGTATGACTTAAACCAGCCTAATGCTGTCCCTTTAATTCCAACAGTGTGCTCTAATCTGTGCAGCAAAAGGCCGTGATCAACGGTATCAAAAGCAGCACTGAGGTCCAGCAGAACAAGGACAGAAACTAATCCATTGTCTGAGGCCATGAGGAGGTCGTTGGAGACTCTAATCAGCTCAGTTTCTGTGCTATGATGAGATCTAAACCCTGACTGAAAGACCTCAAATAGATCATTTCTATGCAGGTGTTCTCCTAACTGGCTAGCAACTATTTTTTCCAGAATTTTAGAGATAAATGGAAGGTTGGATATTGGTCTATAGTTTGCCAAGATGTCCGGGTCAAGAGATGGTTTCTTGAGCAAAGGTGTAATGACTGCAACTTTAAAAACCTGTAGTACATATCTTAATTGTAGAGATAGGTTAATCTGATCCAAAATTGATATACCAATAGAGGACATAACATCCTTGAACAGTTGAGTTGGGATGGGATCCAACAGACATGTAGATGGTTTAGCTTTACTGATAGTTGAGGTCAACTCAGAGAGGCCCACAGGAGAAAAACAGTCCAGAGTCAAATCAGAAACGGAAGAGATCAACGAAACTGCAGGGACGTTCACAGCCGCCGACAGTTGGGCCTGGCCGATCTCATCTCTAATTTTGATTATTTTCCCGCTAAAAAAGCTCATAAAGTCTTCACTACTGAGAGTAGCAGGAATGCATGGACCAACAGAGTTGTGACTCTTTGTCAGCCTGGCTACAGTGCTGAACAGAAAACGTGGGTTATGTTTGTTCTCTTCTATTAGCGAAGAATAATAAGATGTTCTAGCTCTGCGTAGGGCTCTTTTGTAGACTATTAAACTATCTCTCCAAGCACGATGGGAGTCCATAGATTTACAGGAGTACCAACTCCTTTCCATTTTACGTGCATTCTGCTTCAGCATGCGAATATGTGAATTATACCAGGGAGCTGAGCTCCTAAGATAAGAAACCCTCTTCCTCAGAGGAGCAACAGCATCCAGGGCTGAATGTAACATATCTGCAGTATTGTTAACAAGGTAATCAATATCTGCTGGAGTAAGATTCAGGTCGGTGCCCTCAGCTATTCTATCATATTCCACCATAGGGAGATGAGAGAGAATGACCTCCTTAAAATTATTCACAGCATCTTCAGAAAGACATCTGCTGTAATGACACGTTTCATTTCCTGTTTTAATGCCACAAATGCTGAACTCGAATGTAACTAAAAAGTGGTCCGAGAGAAGAGAATTCAGCGGCGACACTAACAGGTGATGAGTATCTATACCATAGGTGAGAACCAGATCCAGAATGTGATTAAAGCAGTGAGTCGGTTCTTTCACTTTTTGTGAGACGCCAAATAAATCTAAGAGAAATGTAAAGGCTAATTTAAAGCTGTCACTGTCAACATCCATGTGGATGTTAAAGTCACCCACTATGATGACTTTGTCTGAGCTGAGCACTAAACCAGCTAAAAAATCAGAGAACTCAGACAGAGTGAGTTCTGAGACTCTAGTTCAGAACCCAGTTTAGACTAGTTCAGACTCTAGTTCAGACTAGTTCAGACTCTAGTTCAGACTAGTTCAGACCCCAGTTCAGACTAGTTCAGACTCTAGTTCAGACTAGTTCAGACTCTAGTTCAGACTCTAGTTCAGACTAGTTCAGACTAGTTCAGACTCTAGTTCAGACCCCAGTTCAGACTCTAGTTCAGACCCCAGTTTAGACTAGTTCAGACTCTAGTTCAGACTAGTTCAGATTCTAGTTCAGACCCCAGTTTAGACTAGTTCAGACTAGTTCAGACTCTAGTTCAGACTAGTTCAGACTCTAGTTCAGACTAGTTCAGACTCTAGTTCAGACTAGTTCAGACTAGTTCAGACCCCAGTTCAGACTAGTTCAGACTCTAGTTCAGACCCCAGTTTAGACTAGTTCAGACTCTAGTTCAGACTAGTTCAGACTCTAGTTCAGACCCCAGTTCAGACTAGTTCAGACTCTAGTTCAGACTAGTTCAGACCCCAGTTTAGACTAGTTCAGACTCCAGTTCAGACTAGTTCAGACTCTAGTTCAGACCCCAGTTTAGACTAGTTCAGACTCTAGTTCAGACTAGTTCAGACCCCAGTTTAGACTAGTTCAGACTCCAGTTCAGACTAGTTCAGACTCTAGTTCAGACCCCAGTTCAGACTCTAGTTCAGACTAGTTCACACTAGTTCAGACTCTAGTTCAGACTAGTTCACACTAGTTCAGACTCTAGTTCAGACTCTAGTTCAGACCCCAGTTCAGACTCTAGTTCAGACTAGTTCAGACTCTAGTTCAGACTAGTTCAGATTCTAGTTCAGACTAGTTCAGACTCTAGTGCAGACTAGTTCAGACCCCAGTTCAGACTAGTTCAGACTCTAGTTCAGACTAGTTCAGACCCCAGTTCAGACTCTAGTTCAGACTAGTTCAGACTCTAGTTCAGACTCTAGTTCAGACCCCGGTTCAGACTAGTTCAGACTAGTTCAGACTAGTTCAGACTCTAGTTCAGACCCCAGTTCAGACTCTAGTTCAGACTAGTTCAGATTCTAGTTCAGACTAGTTCAGACTCTAGTGCAGACTAGTTCAGACCCCAGTTCAGACCAGTTCAGACTCTAGTTCAGACTACTTCAGACCCCAGTTCAGACTAGTTCAGACTCTAGTTCAGACTAGTTCAGACTCTAGTTCAGACTCTAGTTCAGACTAGTTCAGACTCTAGTTCAGACTAGTTCAGACTCTAGTTCAGACTCTAGTTCAGACTAGTTCAGACTCTAGTTCAGACTAGTTCAGACCCCAGTTCAGACTAGTTCAGGCCCAAAGTTCAGACTAGTTCAGACCCCAGTTCAGACTAGTTCAGACTCTAGTTCAGACTAGTTCAAACTAGTTCAGACCCCAGTTCAGACTAGTTCAGACTCTAGTTCAGACTCTAGTTCAGACTAGTTCAGACTCTAGTTCAGACTAGTTCAGACCCTAGTTTAGACTAGTTCAGACTCTAGTTCAGACTAGTTCAGACCCCAGTTCAGACTAGTTCAGACTCTTGTTCAGACTCCAGTTCTGTTTTTTTTTGTGTAGTCCTGGTCTGGGACAAAACCTGAGGTTCTCATGTTTCTTTTCATCATTTTAAGCGGCTTGGAATGAGAGTCGTAGGACCTCCGACACCTTCAGGAGATTATTGGTTGTGAGACGGCCGTCGTGAAGAATATCCAACGATTCTTCCACGGCGCTGATCTTCAGTCCAGAATCATTTAGGGTGCAGGGACCTTTAAAGGTTAGAAGAAGATCAAGAGCTCAGAACACCCCCCCCCCCCCCCCCCCTCCAGGAAGGGCCTTGATGGCTGCTGAAACTGACTGGTGTCTTGGTTCACATCCTTGAATGTTCTCAACCACAGAAGAAACAGACTCTTTAAACCAAACAAATCCGTTCAGCTTTGTGACTAGAAGACCGTGTTGATGTCGAAATCTGCTGATCTTATTTTGGCCGCCTCTGACTTCCTGTACGAGAGATTAACGCAAAACACCACAAATTAGCTCCAACGTGATTGCTGATTTATTTCCTCGGCACTTCATCTGCTTTTAAATTGGTTTTAAATCCCCAAAGTTTGTCTGCAGTTGCAGTTTTGTGGCAGAGTAGGTGTGGCCCCCAGCTCGCCTGGAGAGTTGAACAAAATTGGAGCTTAATGGCGAGCTCTGCTCATGACTTCTCTGGAAGACGGCGATGCCAGTGAAAGTCTCAACACAATTTTTAGGAAACAAAGTTAGCTTAATTGGTGTGTGAGTCACTTTTTTTTTTTTAGATTAGACGCAACACACAGGCACAAAGAATCAAATGACTGATTACACAAGTCCGTGACTAATGATATTACATCATGTTTATAGTTTATGTAGCTGACCGCTGCCTGGCAGATGTTCTGCCGCGTTGTTGTGCGTGTTAGCTGTGGCCTGTTTTCACGGCCTGTGGGTGTCGACAGAAACACATGGGGGGGGGGGGGGTTATGTGCTTGTGGACGTACCCGTCGTGCCACAGGACCTCATCGGCGCACGGGCGAATAATCCCAACGTGGATTGGTGGGAGTAGCGTGGAGCAACAAAGCTGCTCATAAATCCACCTCAGACTCTTGACTGGGGTGGTTATGTTCAAACTGGTCCGCCTGTTTTTTTCTTGACGCCCACCTATTTATCATGAAATCTGAGTTTCATCTCATTATACACCCAACTCTTTACTTGGCACACCAGTATGTCGTTTTCCTTTTTAAATTTACTCAATTGTCCAGTGGTTCAACAGTGCAGAAGCAGTTAAAATCCCCCAGATACGGTGCAGTTCAGATTCAGGTGGGGCACCAGTGACGCACCAATGACGCACCAGTGGAGCACCAGTGACATCTCCAATGATGCACCAGTGACGCACCAATGGAGCACCAGTGACGCACCAGTCACATCTCCAGTGATGCACCAGTGACACACCAGTAGAGCACCAGTAGAGCACAAGTGATGCACTTGGTTGTCACTAGCCTGGTCGTCACTAGCCTGGACGTCGCTAGCCTGGACGTCGCTAGCCTGGTCGTCGTTAGCCTGGTCATCACTAGCCTGGTCATCACTAGCCTGGTCGTCACTAGCCTGGTCGTCACTAGCCTGGTCGTCGTTAGCCTGGTCATCACTAGCCTGGTCATCACTAGCCTGGTCGTCACTAGCCTGGTCGTCACTAGCCTGGACGTCGCTAGCCTGGTCGTCACTAGCCTGGTTGTCACTGGCCTGGTCATCACTAGCCTGGTCGTCACTAGCCTGGTCATCACTAGCCTGGTCGTCACTAGCCTGGTCGTCACTAGCCTGGTCGTCACTAGCCTGGACGTCACTAGCCTGGTCGTCACTAGCCTGGTCGTCACTAGCCTGGTCGTCACTAGCCTGGTCGTCACTAGCCTGGACGTCACTAGCCTGGTCGTCACTAGCCTGGTTGTCACTGGCCTGGTCATCACTAGCCTGGTCGTCACTAGCCTGGTCATCACAAGCCTGGTCGTCACTAGCCTGGACGTCACTAGCCTGGTCGTCTCTAGCCTGGTCATCACTAGCCTGGTTGTCACTCGCCTGGACATTACTAGCCTGGTCATTACTAGCCTGGTCATTACTAGCCTGGTTGTCGCTAGCCTGATCATCACTAGCCTGGACATCACTAGCCTGGTCGTTACTAGCCTGGTTGTCGCTAGCCTGGTCGTCACTAGCCTGGTCGTCACTCGCCTGGACATTACTAGCCTGGTCATTACTAGCCTGGTTGTCGCTAGCCTGATCATCACTAGCCTGGACATCACTAGCCTGGTCGTTACTAGCCTGGTTGTCGCTAGCCTGGTCGTCACTAGCCTGGACATCACTAGCCTGGTCGTTACTAGCCTGGTTGTCGCTAGCCTGGTCGTCACTAGCCTGGTCATCACTAGCCTGGTCATTACTAGCCTGGTTGTCGCTAGCCTGGTCATCACTAGCCTGGACATCACTAGCCTGGTCGTTACTAGCCTGGTTGTCGCTAGCCTGGTCGTCACTAGCCTGGACATCACTAGCCTGGTCGTTACTAGCCTGGTTGTCGCTAGCCTGGTCGTCACTAGCCTGGTCATCACTAGCCTGGTCATTACTAGCCTGGTTGTCGCTAGCCTGGTCATCACTAGCCTGGACATCACTAGCCTGGTCGTTACTAGCCTGGTTGTCGCTAGCCTGATCATCACTAGCCTGGACATCACTAGCCTGGTCGTTACTAGCCTGGTTGTCGCTAGCCTGGTCGTCACTAGCCTGGTCATCACTAGCCTGGTCATTACTAGCCTGGTTGTCGCTAGCCTGGTCATCACTAGCCTGGACATCACTAGCCTGGTCATTACTAGCCTGGTCATCACTAGCCTGGACATCACTAGCCTGGTCATTACTAGCCTGGTTGTCGCTAGCCTGGTCATCACTAGCCTGGTCGTCACTAGCCTGGTCATCACTAGCCTGGTAGTCGCTAGCCTGGTCGTCACTAGCCTGGTCATCACTAGCCTGGTCATTACTAGCCTGGTTGTCACTAGCCTGGTCGTCACTAGCCTGGTCATGACTAGCCTGGTCATTACTAGCCTGGTTGTCACTAGCCTGGTCGTCACTAGCCTGGTCATGACTAGCCTGGTCATTACTAGCCTGGTTGTCACTAGCCTGGTCGTCACTAGCCTGGTCATTACTAGCCTGGTTGTCGCTAGCCTGGTTGTTGGTATCGGTTGGAGTGTGACTCCAGCCTTTTACCTTCCATCTAAGAACGAGAGGCACCAATATGTTCTGGATCATCTGTAAGGGTTTCACAGGGAGACTCCTGCAGTGGTCAAGGCCAGAGATAACCGTGGTCTGTAATAAGAGTTGAAAAGATGTTTATTTCTGCTCTAAAGTTGGATATTTTAACACGGAGGTCAACCGACTCCCTGTTGGAGCCAGACCCTAGTGGTCAGTAGAGGAACTGCACTTCTCACACTTCTGCATTTGCAGCAGCTCCAAAAACCAGATGCAAAGTATGTTTTTATTTTCTCTTTAAATAGTTTAAAGAGTAGTGTGTGTTTTTTTTTTATGCTTGTTCTTAAAGATATCAAAAACAGATTTATTCAGTCTTCGTCTTCAGTCAAACTAGAACTTGTGTGTCTGTTGTTGATGTGGACGTCTTCGTGGTGTGTTCTGTAGCAGATGAAGTTTACTGAAGTTGAAATGAGTCTGGACCGTTTGAATCAGACATGTCGAACAGAAACGTTCCAAAGTTTCAGTCTTTGCAAGGGGGGGGTGTCGTTTGAGGATGGAATCTGCTTTTTTTTGGCCACCAGAGACAGAAAATGTGCAGACCAGACAGGATCAGTCCCAGAAACAGTCACACAGCAAAGAGGTGAAATCTGTAGCCTGTCCAGCCATAACAGGTCACTTTGTGAAGGTTTTCGTACATATAATGGGCCCTGTGGTCCTCCAGCTGACCGGGATCTCAGCCGGTACAGAACTTACGGAACCAACTGCAGTGGGACGGCTGGATGAACTAAGAAACAGGGACAAAACAAAAGCGGATCAACAGCCGAGAGACTGCACAGACAGGCAATAAAGGCTGAAATGGAGATCAGGTGACAGGACCAGGTCCAGGACCTCCTCAAGATTAGAGGAACCAGCCTGGACAAGCAGGGACCAGCCAGGACCTGGACCTGTTAGCAGCAAAGACTGAAGCTGGGACCTGGTCGTTACTAGCCTGGACGTCGCTAGCCTGGTCGTCACTAGCCTGGTCGTTACTAGTCTGGTCGTCACTAGCCTGGTCCTTACTAGTCTGGTCGTCACTAGCCTGGTCGTTACTAGCCTGGTCGTCACTAGCCTGGTCGTTGCTAGCCTGGTCGTCGCTAGCCTGGTCGTCACTAGCCTGGACGTCTCTAGCCTGGACGTCGCTCTGCGTGGTCATCACTAGCCTGGTCATCACTAGCCTGGTCGTCACTAGCCTGGTCGTCACTAGCCTGGTCGTTACTAGCCTGGTTGTTACTAGCCTGGTTGTCACTAGCCTGGTCTTCGCTAGCCTGGTCGTCACTAGCCTGGTCGTCACTAGCCTGGTTGTTACTAGCCTGGTCGTCACTAGCCTGGTCGTCACTAGCCTGGTCATCACTAGCCTGGTCATCACTAGCCTGGTTGTCACTAGCCTGGTCAACACTAGCCTGGTCATCACTAGCCTGGTCGTCACTAGCCTGGTCGTCACTAGCCTAGTCGTCACTAGCCTGGTCGTTACTAGCCTGGTTGTTACTAGCCTGGTTGTCACTAGCCTGGTCTTCGCTAGCCTGGTCGTCACTAGCCTGGTCGTCACTAGCCTGTCACTAGCCTGGTCGTCACTAGCCTGGTCGTCACTAGCCTGGTCATCACTAGCCTGGTCATCACTAGCCTGGTTGTCACTAGCCTGGTCAACACTAGCCTGGTCATCACTAGCCTGGTCGTCACTAGCCTGGTCGTCACTAGCCTAGTCGTCACTAGCCTGGTCGTTACTAGCCTGGTCGTCACTAGCCTGGTCGTCACTAGCCTGGTCGTTACTAGCCTGGTTGTTACTAGCCTGGTTGTCACTAGCCTGGTCTTCGCTAGCCTGGTCGTCACTAGCCTGGTCATCACTAGCCTGGTTGTTACTAGCCTGGTCGTCACTAGCCTGGTCGTCACTAGCCTGGTCATCACTAGCCTGGTCATCACTAGCCTGGTTGTCACTAGCCTGGTCAACACTAGCCTGGTCATCACTAGCCTGGTCGTCACTAGCCTGGTCGTCACTAGCCTAGTCGTCACTAGCCTGGTCGTTACTAGCCTGGTCGTCACTAGCCTGGTCGTTACTAGCCTGGTCGTCACTAGCCTGGTCGTCACTAGCCTGGTCACTAGCCTGGTCGTCACTAGCCTGGTTAGGTTACTAGCCTGGTTGTCACTAGCCTGGTGTCACTAGCCTGGTAGCCTGGTCGTCACTAGCCTGGTCGTCACTAGCCTGGTCGTCACTAGCCTGGTCGTTACTAGCCTGGTCGTCACTAGCCTGGTCGTCACTAGCCTGGTTACTAGCCGTACTAGCCTGGTAGCCTGGTCGTCCTAGCCTGGTCGTCACTACTAGCCTGGTTGTTACTAGCCTGGTTGTCACTAGCCTGGTCTTTGCTAGCCTGGTCGTCACTAGCCTGGTCGTCACTAGCCTGGTTGTTACTAGCCTGGTCGTCACTAGCCTGGTCGTCACTAGCCTGGTCATCACTAGCCTGGTCATCACTAGCCTGGTTGTCACTAGCCTGGTCAACACTAGCCTGGTCATCACTAGCCTGGTCGTCACTAGCCTGGTCGTCACTGGCCTAGTCGTCACTAGCCTGGTTGTTACTAGCCTGGTTGTCACTAGCCTGGTCATCACTAGCCTGGTCATCACTAGCCTGGTTGTCACTAGCCTGGTCAACACTAGCCTGGTCATCACTAGCCTGGTCGTCACTAGCCTGGTCGTCACTAGCCTAGTCGTCACTAGCCTGGTTGTTACTAGCCTGGTTGTCACTAGCCTGGTCGTCGCTAGCCTGGTCGTCACTAGCCTGGTTGTTACTAGCCTGGTTGTCGCTAGCCTGGTCATCACTAGCCTGGACGTCTCTAGCCTGGACGTCACTAGCCTGGTTGTTACTAGCCTGGTTGTCACTAGCCTGGTCATCACTAGCCTGGTCGTCACTAGCCTGGACGAATCTAGCCTGGACGAATCTAGCCTGGTTGTCGCTAGCCTGGTCATCACTAGCCTGGACGTCTCTAGCCTGGACGTCACTAGCCTGGTTGTTACTAGCCTGGTTGTCACTAGCCTGGTCATCACTAGCCTGGTCATCACTAGCCTGGACGTCGCTCTGCTTGGTCATCACTAGCCTGGTCATCACTAGCCTGGACGTCTCTAGCCTGGACGAATCTAGCCTGGTCGTCGCTAGCCTGGTCGTCACTAGCCTGGTTGTTACTAGCCTGGTTGTCACTAGCCTGGTCATCACTAGCCTGGACGTCTCTAGCCTGGACGTCACTAGCCTGGTTGTTACTAGCCTGGTTGTCGCTAGCCTGGTCATCACTAGCCTGGACGTCTCTAGCCTGGACGTCGCTCTGCTTGGTCATCACTAGCCTGGTCATCACTAGCCTGGACGTCTCTAGCCTGGTCGTCGCTAGCCTGGTCGTCACTAGCCTGGTTGTTACTAGCCTGGTTGTTACTAGCCTGGTTGTCGCTAGCCTGGTCATCACTTGCCTTGACGTCTCTAGCCTGGACGTCGCTCTGCGTGGTCATCACTAGCCTGGTCATCACTAGCCTGAATGTCTCTAGCCTGGATGAATCTAGCCTGGTTGTCGCTAACCTGGTTGCACTAGCCTGGTCGTTACTAGCCTGGTTGTTGCTAGCCTGGTCATCACTAGCCTGGACGTCTCTAGCCTGGACGTCACTCTGCGTGGTCATCACTAGCCTGGTCGTCACTAGCCTGGTCGTTACTTGCCTGGTCGTCACTAGCCTGGTCATCACTAGCCAGGTCATCACTAGCCTGGTCATCGCTAGCCTGGTCGTCGCTAGCCTGGTCGTTACTCGCCTGGTCATCACTAGCCTGGTCATCACTAGCCTGGTCCTCACTAGCCTGGACGTTGCTAGTCTGGTCATCACTAGCCTGGTCATCACTAGCCAGGTCATCACTAGCCTGGTCGTCACTAGCCTGGTTGTCTCTAGCCTGGTCATCTCTAGCCTGGTCATCACTAGCCAGGTCATCACTAGCCTGGTCATCACTAGCCTGATCGTTACTCGCCTGGTCATCACAAGCCTGGTCATTACTAGCCTGGTCGTTACTCACCTGGACATCACTAGCCTGGACATCACTAGCCTGGTCATCACTAGCCTGGTCGTTACTAGCCTGGTCGTCACTAGCCTGGTCCTCACTAGCCTGGATGTCGCTAGCCTGGTCATCACTAGCCTGGTCGTCACTAGCCTGGTCGTTACTCACCTGGTCATCACTAGCCTGGTCGTTACTCGCCTGGTCATCACTAGCCTGGTCATCACTAGCCTGGTCGTTACTAGCCTGGTCATCACTAGCCTGGTCATCACTAGCCTGGTCGTTACTAGCCTGGTCATCACTAGCCTGGTCGTCACTAGCCTGGTCATCACTAGCCTGGTCATCACTAGCCTGGTCATCACTAGCCTGGTCATCACTAGCCTGGTCATCACTAGCCTGGTCTTCACTAGCCTGGATGTCGCTAGCCTGGTCATCACTAGCCTGGTCATCACTAGCCTGGTCGTCACTAGCCTGGTCATCACTAGCCTGGTCCTCACTAACTTACTCGCCTGGTCATCACTAGCCTGGTTGTCACTAGCCTGGTCATCACTAGCCTGGTTGTTACTAGCCTGGTCATCACTAGCCTGGTCATCACTAGCCTGGTCGTCACTAGCCTGGTTGTTACTCGCCTGGTCATCACTAGCCTGGTCGTCGCTAGCCTGGACGTTACTCGCCTGGTCATCACTAGCCTGGTCGTTACTAGCCTGGTCATCACTAGCCTGGTCGTCACTAGCCTGGTCGTTACTAGCCTGGTCATCACTAGCCTGGTCGGCTCTAGCCTGGTCATCACTAGCCTGGTCGTCGCTAGCCTGGACGTTACTTGCCTGGTCATCACTAGCCAGGTCATCACTAGCCTGGTTGTTACTAGCCTGGTCATCACTAGCCTGGTCATCACTAGCCTGGTCGTTACTCGCCTGGTCATCACTAGCCAGGTCATCACTAGCCTGGTCGTCGCTAGCCTGGTCATCACTAGCCTGGTCATCACTAGCCTGGTCATCACTAGCCTGGTCGTTACTCGCCTGGTCATCACTAGCCAGGTCATCACTAGCCTGGTCGTCGCTAGCCTGGTCATCACTAGCCTGGTCATCACTAGCCTGGTCATCACTAGCCTGGTCGTTACTCGCCTGGTCATCACTAGCCTGCTCATCACTAGCCTCGTCGTCGCTAGCCTGGTCCTCACTAGCCTGGATGTCGCTAGCCTGGTCATCACTAGCCTGGTCGTTACTCGCCTGGTCATCACTAGCCAGGTCATCACTAGCCTGATCTTCGCTAGCCTGGTCGTCACTAGCCTGGTCGTTACTCGCCTGGTTGTTACTCGCCTGGTCATCACTAGCCTGCTCATCACTAGCCTCGTCGTCGCTAGCCTGGTCGTCACTAGCCTGGTCGTCACTAGCCTGGTCATCACTAGCCTGGTCATCACTAGCCTGGTCATCACTAGCCTGGTCTTCACTAGCCTGGATGTCGCTAGCCTGGTCATCACTAGCCTGGTCATCACTAGCCTGGTCGTCACTAGCCTGGTCATCACTAGCCTGGTCCTCACTAACTTACTCGCCTGGTCATCACTAGCCTGGTCGTCACTAGCCTGGTCATCACTAGCCTGGTTGTTACTAGCCTGGTCATCACTAGCCTGGTCATCACTAGCCTGGTCGTCACTAGCCTGGTTGTTACTCGCCTGGTCATCACTAGCCTGGTCGTCGCTAGCCTGGACGTTACTCGCCTGGTCATCACTAGCCTGCTCATCACTAGCCTCGTCGTCGCTAGCCTGGTCGTCACTAGCCTGGTCGTCACTAGCCTGGTCATCACTAGCCTGGTCATCACTAGCCTGGTCATCACTAGCCTGGTCTTCACTAGCCTGGATGTCGCTAGCCTGGTCATCACTAGCCTGGTCATCACTAGCCTGGTCGTCACTAGCCTGGTCATCACTAGCCTGGTCCTCACTAACTTACTCGCCTGGTCATCACTAGCCTGGTCGTCACTAGCCTGGTCATCACTAGCCTGGTTGTTACTAGCCTGGTCATCACTAGCCTGGTCATCACTAGCCTGGTCGTCACTAGCCTGGTTGTTACTCGCCTGGTCATCACTAGCCTGGTCGTCGCTAGCCTGGACGTTACTCGCCTGGTCATCACTAGCCTGGTCGTTACTAGCCTGGTCATCACTAGCCTGGTCGTTACTCGCCTGGTCATCACTAGCCAGGTCATCACTAGCCTGGACATCACTAGCCTGGTCATCACTAGCCTGGTCATCACTAGCCTGATCGTTACTCGCCTGGTCATCACAAGCCTGGTCATTACTAGCCTGGTCGTTACTCACCTGGTCATCACTAGCCTGGTCATCACTAGCCTGGTCATCACTAGCCTGGTCATCACTAGCCTGGTCATCACTAGCCTGGTCGTTACTCGCCTGGTCATCACTAGCCAGGTCATCACTAGCCTGGTCGTCGCTAGCCTGGTCATCACTAGCCTGGTTGTCACTAGCCTGGTCATCACTAGCCTGGTCGTTACTCGCCTGGTCATCACTAGCCAGGTCATCACTAGCCTGGTCGTCGCTAGCCTGGTCATCACTAGCCTGGTCATCACTAGCCTGGTCATCACTAGCCTGGTCGTTACTCGCCTGGTCATCACTAGCCTGCTCATCACTAGCCTCGTCGTCGCTAGCCTGGTCCTCACTAGCCTGGATGTCGCTAGCCTGGTCATCACTAGCCTGGTCGTTACTCGCCTGGTCATCACTAGCCAGGTCATCACTAGCCTGATCTTCGCTAGCCTGGTCGTCACTAGCCTGGTCGTTACTCGCCTGGTCGTTACTCGCCAGGCCATCACTAGCCTGGTCATCACTAGCCTGAATGTCTCTAGCCTGGATGAATCTAGCCTGGTTGTCGCTAACCTGGTCGTCACTAGCCTGGTCGTTACTAGCCTGGTTGTTGCTAGCCTGGTCATCACTAGCCTGGACGTCTCTAGCCTGGACGTCACTCTGCGTGGTCATCACTAGCCTGGTCGTCACTAGCCTGGTCGTTACTTGCCTGGTCGTCACTAGCCTGGTCATCACTAGCCAGGTCATCACTAGCCTGGTCATCGCTAGCCTGGTCGTCGCTAGCCTGGTCGTTACTCGCCTGGTCATCACTAGCCTGGTCATCACTAGCCTGGTCCTCACTAGCCTGGACGTTGCTAGTCTGGTCATCACTAGCCTGGTCATCACTAGCCAGGTCATCACTAGCCTGGTCGTCACTAGCCTGGTTGTCTCTAGCCTGGTTATCACTAGCCTGGTCATCACTAGCCAGGTCATCACTAGCCTGGTCATCACTAGCCTGATCGTTACTCGCCTGGTCATCACAAGCCTGGTCATTACTAGCCTGGTCGTTACTCACCTGGACATCACTAGCCTGGACATCACTAGCCTGGTCATCACTAGCCTGGTCATCACTAGCCTGATCGTTACTCGCCTGGTCATCACAAGCCTGGTCATTACTAGCCTGGTCGTTACTCACCTGGTCATCACTAGCCTGGTCATCACTAGCCTGGTCATCACTAGCCTGGTCATTACTAGCCTGGTCGTCGCTAGCCTGGACGTCGCTCTGCGTGGTTATATTTCTATGGAAGAAGAAGATAACTGGGACGTCTTCCCAGGCTGAAGATCCCAAGACTGCATCGCTTCTGACTCACATGAGGCGGTTTGAATGAGAGATCTCTGTGGAAACAGTGCAACAAAGATCCATTTAGAGATTTTTAACATTCCCTCACCTTGTTGGAGCACATGCACAAGCCGCGCTCAAACACAGGGCCTTTTATGAAATATGCAATCAGTTTTGTTTGGCTGCTCTCCAGTTGGCGTCTCATCAGGGAACATTTTTCCATTGTGTTCCCATCCATGTGTTTACAGAACCGTCTACCACCTACTGCCGCCGATCTTCTGTCAGACCTGCTTCTCTTTTCAAGCAGTTTGTTTTCATCTCGCACAGTAAAATCTAAACGTCTGTCAGATTTTAAGTTCAATCAGTTTTTTTCTTTTTACACACCGCAGGATTGTGAAGAGGTTTATTTTAAGGGGTCAAAAGTCAAAAAGGATTGGGACAACTAGTCTGTATTAAGACGGCGGTAAAAACGCCCCAGTTGGACCTCAGAACACAAACTTCTGGGATGAATGTCCACCCAGTCAACCACCAGCGTGGCGTCTCAAGAGTCACATTGACAACCTGTCTGTAATCGACCAGCAAAAAAACCCAACAGTCTACAATACCGGCCAAAGTATTGATTGATTGATTGATTTAATATGCAGAGACTGGTTTCTGAACAGGAAGCTATTCAGTGATAATTTTTCGTGCATTAGAGGAAATTCAGTCATAACTACGGCTGGGAATCGTTTAACATTTTTTTCCGCTGTAGAGTTGGACATTTTAACATGGAAGTCAGAGGAGACTGACTCACTGATGAAGCCAGACCCTAGTGGTCAGTAGAGGAACCGCATCCTCTAGTGGTCAGTAGAGGAACTGCAGCCTCTAGTGGTCAGTAGAGGAACTGCAGCCTCTAGTGGTCGGTAGAGGAACAGCAGCCTCTACTGGTCAGTAGAGGAACTGCAGCCTCTAGTGGTCAGTAGAGGAACTGCAGCCTCTAGTGGTCGGTAGAGGAACTGCAGCCTCTAGTGGTCGGTAGAGGAACTGCAGCCTCTAGTGGTCAGTAGAGGAACTGCAGCCTCTAGTGGTCAGTAGAGGAACAGCAGCCTCTAGTGGTCAGTAGAGGAACAGCAGCCTCTACTGGTCAGTAGAGGAACTGCAGCCTCTAGTGGTCGGTAGAGGAACTGCAGCCTCTAGTGGTCGGTAGAGGAACTGCAGCCTCTAGTGGTCAGTAGAGGAACTGCAGCCTCTAGTGGTCGGTAGAGGAACTGCAGCCTCTAGTGGTCGGTAGAGGAACTGCAGCCTCTAGTGGTCGGTAGAGGAACTGCAGCCTCTAGTGGTCAGTAGAGGAACTGAAGCCTCTAGTGGTCGGTAGAGGAACTGCAGCCTCTAGTGGTCAGTAGAGGAACTGCAGCCTCTAGTGGTCGGTAGAGGAACTGAAGCCTCTAGTGGTCGGTAGAGGAACTGCAGCCTCTAGTGGTCGGTAGAGGAACTGAAGCCTCTAGTGGTCGGTAGAGGAACTGAAGCCTCTAGTGGTCGGTAGAGGAACTGCAGCCTCTAGTGGTCAGTAGAGGAACTGCATGTATTACTACTCCCATGTTGTTGTTGGTTTTAAAACATTGAAACATTCTGTCGTCAGTATTGAAAGTATCATCCATCATCTGTTTGATTGTTTCTGGTTGAAGAGATGCCATGGGAACAAACGGTGGTATTTTTTTCTGTCTCTTCTGTTTCAGTGATGCATATTCATGAAGATCCAAAGCAGAGCCCGGTTCTGATGGTGATTACTGGACTGGCAGCTCCCTCCGTGATCACGAAGGAGATGGAAATCTGAAGGTCTGTGATCCAGCGTTATTAGAACCACATCTGCCCGCTGAGCTCTAAAAGCATCTCAAATTAAGACTAAGTGGTTTTTCTAATCCAGCTTGCATGTTCTGGTTCTGGTCGTGACGGGCTGTCATCGTAGCGGAGCTGCAATGAGACCCAGGCCGTTTCTCAGGTGCTCGCTTCAATCAAAGAACTTCTCCATTTTCCTGTAAGGCGTTTTTTTTTTTTTTCTTTTGTTCTGGAGAAGGTCCGGGGGCCCGGCTCTTGTCATTTCAGAGGTTCCTCTGTGATAAATGAGAGAGATAATGTGTATGAAGACTGTCCAGTTCCTAGGAGGGTTCTCCGTGAGGAACGTCACTGGATGAAGCCGAGTCCTGCTCTTCGTCACAGCTGTTCCTCCGTCCTGTCGGAGACCATCTCCTCCTCCGTCCCAGTCCTGACTCCTTCATTCTGAACGTTAAAATCAACCCACCCATGATTTCATCTTCAGCTGAACGTCACCTCTATCGTCTTCTTGTGTTTTAGTCCTGCTTTTGTTTCCGATAGTCTGATGCATGAAAACACATAAAATGGTGAAGTCTTTTACCACATTAACAGAACCTTGGAGGTCTCTTCAGTCCGTTGGTCCAGAGACCGCAGGTCCAGGATCACAGCGGCGTCCTCCACTTCCACCGTCTCCTAGTGAGGCAAACTGCAGCGGGTCGAGGGCGTGGCCGAGCTGTGGCCAACCTGTGGTCATCACTAGCTTGGTTGTCCCTAGCCTGGTCGTTACTAGCCTGATCATTACTAGCCTGGTTATTACTAGCCTGGTCATCACTAGCCAGGTTGTCGCTAGCCTGGTCGTTACTAGCCTAGTTATCACTAGCCTAGTCATCACTAGCCAGGTTGTTGCTAACCTGGTTGTTACAAACCTGGTTACCACTAGCCTTGTCGTCAATAGCCTGGTCATCACTAGCCAGGTCATCACTAGCCTGGTCGTCACTAGCCTGGTCGTCACTAGCCTGGTCGTCACTAGCCTGGTCATCGCTAGCCTGGACATCGCTATCCTGGTCGTCACTAGCCTGGATGTCGCTAGCCTGGTTGTCACTAGCCTGATCATTAATAGCCTGGTTATCACTAGCCTGGTCATTACAAACCTGGTTACGACCAGCCTTGTTGTCACTAGCCTGGTCATCACTAGCCATGTTGTCGCTAGCCTGGTTGTTACAAACCTGGTTACCACTAGCCTGGTTGTCACTAGCCTGGTTATCACTATCCTGGACGTCGCTAGCCTGGTCGTCACTAGCCTGATCATTACTAGCCTGGTTATCACTAGCCTGGTCATTACAAACCTGGTTACGACTAGCCTTGTCGTCACTAGCCAGGTTATCGCTAGCCTGTTCATTACAAACCTGATTGTTACTAGCCTGGTTATCACTATATCACTAGCCTGGTCATCACTAGCAGGGTTGTCGCTAGCCTGGTCGTTACACTAACCCTAACCTTAAACCTAACCGCTGGACTGAGCTCCCCCTGAGATCTCCGTGGCTGTAAGGTTAGCTCACACTTCTTCTTCCTAACCCTAACCCCTAACCCTAATCCCTAACCCTAATCCTAACCCTAACACCTAACCCTTAACCCTAACCTTAAGCATGACCTGATTCAGCTCAAAGTCCTTCTGAGAGCCCGCTGGACTCGCCGAGACTTCCCCTTGACCAGATACACATGTTCTGGTCTCGCCTCAGAACATCGTAAGCAGATATCTCTCAAGTTTACTCGACAAAGTTTTTGCTTTGACATCCCTCCAAACCCAAAATGTGGTTCAAGTGGTAAAACTCGATCTCTCGAAGGCGGGGTCACGCCGTGGCAGCGTGTCGTAAATAAGCGGTTCCCCTTTTTAAGCCTTTACTAAACCTCGACCGAGAACTGTTGAATGAACGGCTGCTCCCTGAGAAAAGTCACCAATCTGGAATGCAGAAGTCCTCCCAGGATACGAAAAGCCCCGAATTCCAAGACAAAACACACAATGTGGCCTCGGCGCTGGAGCTGCTCCGCTTCCCGACACTGGATGACAGTTTCTGCCGTTTCACAGACTCGTAAAGGACCCGCGGGACCCGAAGCTCCCATAGATCTGACGGCGCAGATCTGGACCGGGCGGTTTGTGCGTGGAGTACGTGTGAAGAAGAGGTCACTGACTGAAACCAACAAATATCTGTTCTGGCAGCAGAAGAAGACGAGTCAGACACTGGGTGGAGACGAGGGTCTCTGCAGCGAAGCAGGATTTGTGGCTTATGGGCAGAGTTTGTTGAGCTGGAGGAAAATTATCGTGTGGTCGCGGATCATAAACAGCTTTGATGGGAGTGTCGAGCTCCGAGGAGGACGTCCTGAACGACAGCCGTCTCCTTTTCAGTGATGACCACAACATGACACCACAGATTTGGTGCTTCGATTTAAAACTGATTTAAGAGAGCATCGGGCTGCATGATTCCTTCTGGGTGGAATCATCCCCCTGTCGCCCTGTAAACTGGACTGTGGATTGTGGTGAACCTCCCCAGGACCCGCCAGTCTACCAACATCACCCCGAGAGCATGACGACTCATCCAAGAGGTCACAGAAGACCCCAGAGTAACATCTGGAGTTCCACTGGCCTCAGTTAAGGTCAGAGGTCATGATTCAGCAATCAGAGACTGGACAGAAATGGACCCATGAGACCCAGGACTAGAACCACTGCCGACCAGAAAGACATCCTGATGAGCCAAAGACCTTCAGCAAAATATCCTGTTGACTGATGAGACAAAAAACGACCTTTTTTGGAAGAAAGAAGAAGCAAAAAAGAGGAGGAACTAAAGACGGTTCGACTGAGGCTGGGTGGAGATGAACTGGGTTGAACTGAGCCCTCCACATGTGGAGGGCCCAAGCACCGAAGCCCAAGCTGGTCCGTTGAGGACCTGACCATCTGCCACCACTCCACCAACTTCTGGGACCTCCCAAAGCCAACAGAGCCCTCCACAATGAGTCCTCCTCTACTTGAAGGTCACTGTATAGCTGCGTAGTCCTTTCTGCTTCCTGGTGGAGATGCTCAAAGAGTGTAACTCCACCTGCTGGGTCCTTTTTCTGGCTTCTGAGCTCGGTGACATTTCAGGGTCCAGGACATCAGGAGGAAGAAGCGTCCAGAGAAAGTCCTGTCGTTTCAGAAGGTGCAGCAGAGTCTCCAAACAAACAGAAGAGGCAGAGCGGCAACACGGGAACGGGGAAACATGGCGGACCAGCAAGGAGGAAGGACAAGACGATGAGAAGCGGGTGAACATGTTCAAGACAGATGGGATCAGGAGAGACGAACAGAACTGAGCTTAGAAAGAAACAGACCTTCAAAGTAAAACAGGAAACTATAAAACAGGGTTCCAAAAACACAAGAAAGGGTTTGGGTTAGTGTAGGGTTAGGCTTAGAGTTAGAGTAAGGTTAGGGTAGGGTTAGGGTTAGGGTAGGGTTTGGGTTAGAATAGGGTTAGGGTAGGGTTAGCGTTAGCTTTAGGGTTAGGGTTAGAGTAGGGTTAGGGTAGGGTTAGGGTTAGGGTTAGGGTTAGGGTAGGGTAGGGTTAGGGTAGGGTTAGGGTTAAGGTTAGGGTAGGGTTTGGGTTAGAGTAGGGTTAGGTTAGCTTTAGGGTTAGGGTTAGAGTAGGGTTAGGGTTAGAGTTAGGGTTAGGGTAGGGTTAGGGTTAGGGTTAGGGTTAGAGTAGGGTTAGGGTAGGGTTAGGGTTAAGGTTAGGGTAGGGTTTGGGTTAGAGTAGGGTTAGGGTAGGTTTAGAGTAGAGTTAGGGTAGGGTAGGGTTAGCGTTAGCATTAGCATTAGGGTTAGAGTAGGGTTTGGGTAGGGTTAGGGTTAGGGTAGGGTTTGGGTTAGAGTAGGGTTAGGGTAGGGTAAGGGTTAGAGTAGGGTTAGGGTTAGTGTTAGCGTTAGGGTTAGAGTAGGGTTAGGGTAGGGTTAGCGTTAGAGTAGGGTTAGGGTAGGGTTAGGGTTAGGGTAGGGTTTGGGTTAAGGTTAGGGTAGGGTTTGGGTTATAGTAGGGTTAAGATAGAGTTAGCGTTAGTCTTAGGGTAGGGTTAGCGTAGTGTTAGAGTAGGGTTAGGGAAGGGTTAGCGTTAGGGTTAGAGTTAGAGTAGAACTAAGAAAAATACAAAAAAAACCACAAAACTGAACCAGGATCCTGACGTTCAGGACCTGGAAGACCTTCTGTATTCTGCCCTTCATCAGAAAGTCCTTTAGGAGAACCTCCAGCCATCAGTTCCTGACCTGGAGCTCAAGAACCTTTGGGTTCCTCAGCAGAGACAGTGATCTTAAGAACAGACTTGACTCCAACTGAGATGCTGTGACCTTAAACCGGTCGTTCCCGCTGGAAAAACCTCCGATGTGGCTGAATTAAAACCTCTCTGTTCTCAGTGAAGTCCATCCCTGTCTGGTGTCCTGGTCACTTTCATCTCCTCATTTACGTTTTCTCTTCTGAGTCAGAGAGCTGAAACCATCTGAACTGGAGGGCGGCGCCCGCGATGAACGTAGAAGTGACTGCAGCGGTCCATCAGACGGAGAAAAAGAAGCGTGAAATCAAGCCAATGGAAACTAGGAGTTATGAACAATAAAGACCACCTGTCTCGAGGTGCCGGCAGTTAAAAAATGAAACTGTGCTTTCCTCTGACAGAACAGGTGCCAGATTTCCCAGATGTCTACCATTTCTGCTCGTATTTATGGGCCGAGCTGAGTGTGAAGAGCACATGTGAAACATGCTGTTAGTGAGCTGCTCTTTTCAAGCAGAGACGCCTCTTCCACCCAGACCTGGACGGCACGGAGGTCCTTTGATTTACCGGGATCACGGCGGGATCGCGGTGGCGATGGCGGGACCCAACCTTCCACCTGGAGGGAACACCTTCCCGGGTAATAACTCCTACCGCTCAATCACGAGTGTTTGTAGAGACTCCGGGCTGCCTCGGAGAAGTTAAACAGAAGGAAACTTGAGTTGGACGTCTCCCAGCACACCTGTGTTTTCATGGTGCTTGACTTGTCTCCCCCAGGGCCTGTGAGATCATTACTGCAGACACGACTGCGTCGTAAATGGACGCATGAATGCTAATTGAACATTCCCTGTGGATGGTAGCTGGGCCTCCTTCACAGGAACGCCGGTGATGAAAGAACACGGAGGGTGAAGTGCAGTCAATCACAGATCCGTCCACCGTCCAGCGAGGCTTCACTACTCGACAGGTCTATAAATGTACGTGAGGGAAGTGGCTACCAACACAACCACTGGTAAAATATGGGGCCCATGTGGAATGGTCCATTGGTTCCAGTTGCCCAGTCGGGTTCATTTATGTGGTTGGCACAACCGGTCTCAGTTATAACCAGAGACCACACATGTTAACATGGAGGTCAGTGGAGATTTGCTCTGTTGTGGAGCCAGACTCTAGTGGTCAGTGGAGGAACTGCAGACTCTAGTGGTTGGTAGAGGAACTGCATCCTCTAGTGGTCAGTAGAGGAACAGCAGCCTCTAGTGGTCGGTAGAGTAACTGCAGCCTCTAGTTGTCGGTAGAGGAACTGCATCCTCTAGTGGTCAGTAGAGGAACTGCATCCTCTAATAGTCGGTAGAGGAACTGCATCCTCCAGTGGTCAGTAGAGGAACAGCAGCCTCTAGCGGTCGGTGGAGGAACTGCAGCCTCTAGCGGTTGGTGGAGGAACTGCAGCCTCTAGCGGTCGGTGGAGGAACTGCAGCCTCTAGTGGTCGGTGGAGGAACTGCAGTCTCTAGTGGTTGGTAGAGGAACTGCATCCTCTAGTGGTCAGTAGAGGAACTGCAGCCTCTAGTGGTCAGTAGAGGAACAGCAGAATCTAATAGTCGGTGGAGGAACTACATCCTCTAGTTGTCGGTAGAGGAACTGCATCCTCTAGTGGTCGGTAGAGGAACTGCAGCCTCTAGTGGTCAGTAGAGGAACAGCAGCCTCTAATAGTCGGTGGAGGAACTACATCCTCTAGTTGTCGGTAGAGGAACTGCATCCTCTAGTGGTCGGTAGAGGAACTGCATCCTCTAGTGGTCAGTAGAGGAACTGCAGCTTCTAGTGGTCGGTAGAAGAACTGCATCCTCTAGTGGTCGGTAGAGGAACTACATCCTCTAGTGGTCGGTAGAGGAACTGCAGACTCTCGTGGTCGGTGGAGGAACTGCAGTCTCTAGTGGTCGGTAGAGGAACTGCATCCTCTAATAGTCGGTAGAGGAACAGCAGCCTCTAGTGGTCGGTAGAGGAACTGCAGCCTCTAGTGGTCGGTAGAGGAACTGCAGCCTCTAGCAGTCGGTGGAGGAACTGCAGCCTCTAGTGGTCAGTAGAGGAACTGCATCCTCTAGTGGTCAGTGGAGGAACTGCATCCTCTAGTGGTCGGTAGAGGAACTGCAGCCTCTAGCAGTCGGTGGAGAACTGCAGCTCTAGTGGTCAGTAGAGGAACTGCATCCTCTAGTGGTCAGTGGAGGAACTGCAGTCTCTAGTGGTCGGTAGAGGAACTGCAGCCTCTAGCAGTCGGTGGAGGAACTGCAGCCTCTAATAGTCGGTAGAGGAACAGCAGCCTCTAGTGGTCGGTAGAGGAACTGCAGCCTCTAGTGGTCGGTAGAGGAACTGCAGCCTCTAGTGGTCGGTAGAGGAACTGCAGCCTCTAGCAGTCGGTGGAGGAACTGCAGCCTCTAGTGGTCAGTAGAGGAACTGCATCCTCTAGTGGTCAGTGGAGGAACT
The DNA here is from genome assembly GCA_018398805.1 of Hirundichthys speculiger. Classification (NCBI taxonomy): domain Eukaryota; kingdom Metazoa; phylum Chordata; class Actinopteri; order Beloniformes; family Exocoetidae; genus Hirundichthys; species Hirundichthys speculiger. The sequence goes on along the minus strand of JAGFBZ010002576.1, from coordinate 211,450 downwards.
GCATCCTCTAGTGGTCGGTAGAGGAACTGCAGCCTCTAGCAGTCGGTGGAGGAACTGCAGCCTCTAGTGGTCAGTAGAGGAACTGCATCCTCTAGTGGTCAGTGGAGGAACTGGCCCCTTGGTTAGAGCGTCAGTAACGTTGTAACGGGTTTTGCCTTTAGATGACGTCACTCTGACGTGAACGAGTCGGTAACGGTCCTCCTTCAGGGCACGTCCTCCTCCACAGAAGTAGTCGTTGGTTGTGTTGTTGTACTTTTCCACATGTTCGATCATCCAACTTCTCTCTATTCTCTTATCTGCTTTCCAAAGGGAGGACATTTGCTTTACATGAATAAAAACGGCATGTTTCACAAGTTAACCAAATAGAAACACATCATCAATTCTGTCCTTAGAAACATCAAAAAGCACTTGAAGATTTCTGCGGTTAATCAGTAATGAGGGAGCACTAGAGCTCTGGAACAGGTTCAGTCCAGGTAAAAGTTAAACACTTGATGAGTGTTTGTTTTTCGCGCCTTCATTGTTCACGTGTTGACCTGGTGGTTCCCGCCACAGAAGGCGACGTGTTTGCATTCGTGCGGCTGAAATTCGTGAAAAGACTGGAGTGAGTTATGGAGCAGGCGGAGAGCGTTTACTCAGCGAGCGGTGGCGTTCACGTTTGATCCTGATTAAGTAGTCAGACAACAGCGCGCTGACCCCAACAAGCTAACCCCTGAAGCATTTTCACCACACGCGTGTTTTTTTCTATTAACCAGGCGCACATTGTGTGAAGTTTATCCCAGATAAGAGCCGCGCTACCCGCAGAGGGACGACAGTTCAATCCCCAGACATCCATCAGCAGTCAATACTTCCACTTTCCTTTGAACATAAAATGAGAATTGAAGGTTTTCTGAGGGTTGATGGGATACCACACACTTACTGGCCCCTCCTTTTAAATACATTTTTATGTTAAAAACTGTAAAAGAAAAAAGAAAGAAAAACCAATGCCACCCTGATCCAGTCGTGGCAGGAACTTCAACGTCACCAGGCTCACATGGAGATGTTTGTGGTCCGGTCAGTCTCCTAACCCTAACCCTGTCTGGGTCCTGTGTCCCGCTGCTGGTGTCTTTCCCTCTTGGCATTGTGTTAGCAGGGTCCCGAGTGCTCTGGAAGCACCCACGGTTGAGGGCCGCCAACCGGAGGACTCTGGACTAGAGGTCTTCGGAAGAACCCAACAACCCTAAAACCAGAGGTTCCGACCCGACCCAAATCGGGTCTCGTGTCCATTCAAAAGACGTGACTCCGGGTTCGGGTCTGAATCGGTACAGTTAGTCTCGGGTCCGGTCGGTGCTCTCTGACAGGCTGGGTCCACGTTTACTCCAGAGAGGTAAAGATATTGGCGGTGGCAGCCAATGTCAGGACTCGGGGCAGTTTAATTAATTATTCATTAACGTGGCGTGTTTGTCATGAAACAATCGTGTTGCCGTAGCGTGTTATTAGCGTGTTATTAGCGGTTTGCCCGGCAGCTGTAAAGCACAACGGATCGCCAACATGACAACACTTGATGGGAGAACATGTTCACCACAGGTCCTGACCGGTGTAGGCTATTAGCGTTAGCAGTAGACTATTAGCGTTAGCAGTTGCTACCAATAGCATCTGTATCCACAAAGAAAATAACGACGTGGATTTATTGTTGTTTACATCACGTAGCCTATGTAGCAACTGAACCGGTAGAAGAAGACAACTTTAGGTAAGAAAATCAAGTTTTATTCAACGCTAGACAACTTTAACATGAGCAACTATGGGCTGGATTGTCTCGGTTCTATTCGGGTAACTCGGTTCGGTTCGTGGTCGGAAACTAAAGACTTGAGTCGGGTCAGTTCAGTTCAGTTCCGGATCCAAATATTGCGAGTCAGGGGTTGGGTTAGGGGTTAGGGTGAGGGTTAGAGTTAGGGATTCGGACCCCCGGACTTATGATAATAGCTCGGGTCGGGTCGGTTACAGGTCAAATTTTCACGGCTCCATTCGGGTTCGGGTCCATGAAAGTGGACCCATGAAGACCTCTATTCCGGAGGTTCTGCCTCTACCGGGAGTCGGGTCCCAGCTGGTCCACATCGACCAGCTGGTCACACTCATACCGTAGTCAGGTCCTGCTGGCAGGAACCAGGAAGAGGCTTCAGGAGAACATCTGGGTGACATCACAGAAGCTTGTTGAGTCGTAGCCTCACCAGATCAGAGGACAGGTCTCCAGAGGACAGGTCTCCAGAGGACAGGTCTCCAGAGGACAGGTCTCCAGAGGACAGGTCTCCAGAGGACAGGTCTCCAGAGGACAGGTCTCTAGACATGAAGACGTGCAGCTGCTAGCTACGTTAGACGGTGATTCTCTCCTGGTCTCATCTGAGATCTTGAGAAGGTCTCTGGTTTTTTTTATTTCTGGGGGTTCGCTCCAGGTTGTACTGGTCTCCTGCTAAGTTCTTGGCTTTACAGACCTATTTGTCAGAGATTTATAAACGTATAAATCAGGCGGGACCGGTTCTAGAGCAGAGCGCAGATCAAATACCGTACGTTTTGACGTTTGTTCTGAAGGCAGCTTGAAGACATCACTCACAGCGGCCCGTCTGGCAGCGAGCACCGAGTCACGCTCGAAGGTACTGAGATCATGTTTTTCAAGATGTTTGATATGAACGTCAACTGCAGCTCCTGAACCAGATGATTGCATGAAAGAAGGTCCAGAGGTGGTCTCGATAAAGACCAGCGACGAGGGTCTCCTTGGTCTTGACCAGTGCCGAGGGTCTCCTTGGTCTTGACCAGTGCCGAGGGTCTCCTTGGTCTTGACCAGCGCCGAGGGTCTCCTTGGTCTTGACCAGCGCCGAGGGTCTCCTTGGTCTTGAGCAGCGCCGAAGGTCTCCTTGGTCTTGACCAGCGCTGAGGGTCTCCTTGGTCTTGACCAGCGCTGAGGGTCTCCTTGGTCTTGACCAGTGCCGAGTCTCCTTGGTCTTGACCAGCGCTGAGGGTCTCCTTGGTCTTGACCAGCGCCGAGGGTCTCCTTGGTCTTGAGCAGCGCCGAAGGTCTCCTTGGTCTCGGCCAGCGCAGAGGGTCTCCTTGGTCTTGACCAGCGCCGAGGGTCTCCTTGGTCTTGACCAGAGCTGAGGGTCTCCTTGGTCTCGGCCAGCGCCGAGGGTCTCCTTGGTCTTGACCAGTGCCGAGGGTCTCCTTGGTCTTGACCAGTGCCGAGGGTCTCCTTGGTCTTGACCAGCGCCGAGGTCTCCTTGGTCTTGAGCAGCGCCGAGGGTCTCCTTGGTCTTGACCAGCGCCGAGGGTCTCCTTGGTCTTGAGCAGCGCAGAGGGTCTCCTTGGTCTTGATCAGCGCCGAGGGTCTCCTTGGTCCGGACCAGCGCCGAGGGTCTCCTTGGTCTTGACCAGCGCCGAGGGTCTCCTTGGTCTTGACCAGCGCCGAGGGCCTCCTTGGTCTTGACCAGCGCCGAGGGTCTCCTTGGTCTTGACCAGCGCCGAGGGCCTCCTTGGTCTTGATCAGTGCCGAGGGTCTCCTTGGTCCTGACCAGCGCCGAGGGTCTCCTTGGTCTTGACCAGAGCTGAGGGTCTCCTTGATCTTCACCAGTGCCAAGTCTCCTTGGTCTTGACCAGCGCTGAGGGTCTCCTTGGTCTTGACCAGCGCCGAGGGCCTCCTTGGTCTTGACCAGTGCCAAGTCTCCTTGGTCTTGACCAGCGCCGAGGGCCTCCTTGGTCTTGACCAGAGCTGAGGGTCTCCTTGGTCTTGATCAGCGCCGAGGGCCTCCTTGGTCTTGACCAGAGCTGAGGGTCTCCTTGGTCTCGGCCAGCGCCGAGGGTCTCCTTGGTCTTGACCAGTGCCGAGGGTCTCCTTGGTCTCGGCCAGCGCCGAAGGTCTCCTTGGTCTTGAGCAGCGCCGAGGGTCTCCTTGGTCTTGACCAGTGCCGAGGGTCTCCTTGGTCTCGGCCAGCGCCGAAGGTCTCCTTGGTCTTGAGCAGCGCCGAGGGCCTCCTTGGTCTTGACCAGCACTGAGGGTCTCCTTGGTCTTGACAAGCGCCGAGGGTCTCCTTGGTCTTGATCAGTGCCGAGGGTCTCCTTGGTCTTGATCAGTACCGAGGGTCTCCTTGGTCCTGACCAGCGCCAAGGGTCTCCTTGGTTTTCTCGTGTTCCGCCCCTCGGTGAGCAAATGAGGCTAATCGAGGGTTAATACCTCCTCAGGTAAACACTCGCTGCCTCTGAGGCCTTATCTTGTTGCGGGCCGTCACCTCGACCCGGAGACCCGCCCCGGCATCTCCATCACTGTCGCCATGTTTGCTCTCCTGGGAAGAACCGCCAACCGAAGACGCAGATTAGCGGCGGGTCGAGTCCGGCTGATGGGCTCAGGATACTGTGAATTTTTAACCGCTGAATCACAGCCGTGGCGTTCTGGACTTATCTGGGCTTAGAGCAGAGTTTCAGGACCACATTAGCGTTGCTGCACAACAGGCGGTTCTCAGATCTTTAACTGGGAAACCGCAGATATGAAAACGGCTCCAGCAGTGACTCAGTCTCCATTAACCTTATTTATTATTTAGTATTTAAAACGTCCAGAAAGAAGCTGATTTACTGCCTGGTAGAAAAAACAGTTTTGGTTTCCACTGCTGGCGTCCATGACGACGGTTTTTATATCAGGTAAAACAACGTTTCTGGTCAAAACTACAAATTCATCTGTGATTTAATTAGCGACGGCTGCGTTTAAGGTTCTGGAGTCTAACAGCTGGCTGTCGTCGCTTTAGATCCGTTCTGGTTATTTCAAGATATTCTGGCAGTTTTCTGCTGTTGGTTCAACAAATAGACCACGAGGACTGGTTCTGACCAGCCATGGCAGATTCTGACCGGTTCTGACTGGCTCTGACCAGCTCTGACCAGCTCTCACTGGTTCTGACTGGTTCTGATTGGCTCTGACTGGTTCTGACTTGTTCTGACTGGTTTTGACCTAGTTCTAACCAGCTCTTACCGGTTCTGACTGGTTCAGACTGGTTCTGACTGTATCTGACTGGTTCTGACCGGCTCTGGCTGGTTCTGATTGGCTCTGATTGTTTCTGAGTTGTTCTGACTGGTTCTGATCGGTTCTGACCAGCTCTGACCGGTTCAGACTGGTTCAGACGGTTCTGTCCAGCTCTGACTGGCTCTGACTGGTTCTGACTGGTTCTAAATGGGTCTGACTGCTTCTAACTGGTTCTGACTGGTTCTTAATGGCTCTGACTGGCTCTGACCGGTTCAGACTGGTTCAGACTGGTTCTGACCAGCTCTGACTGGCTCTGACTGGTTCTGATCGGTTCAGACTGGCTCTGACCAGTTCAGACTGGTTCTGACCAGCTCTGACTGGCTCTGACTGGTTCTAAATGGGTCTGACTGCTTCTAACTGGTTCTGACTGGTTCTTAATGGCTCTGACTGTCTCTGACTGGTTCAGACTGGCTCTGACTGGTTCTGACTGGTTCTGACTGGTTCTGACTGGTTCTTAATGGTTCAGACTGGTTCTAAATGGTTCAGACTGGCTCTGACTGGTTCTGACTGGTTCTAAATGGGTCTGACTGCTTCTAACTGGTTCTGACTGGTTCTTAATGGCTCTGACGGGCTCTGATCGGTTCAGACTGGCTCTGACCAGTTCAGACTGGTTCTGACCAGCTCTGACTGTCTCTGACTGGTTCAGACTGGTTTGACTGGTTCTAAATGGTTCAGACTGGCTCTGACTGGTTCTGGCAGGTTCTGACCAGTTCAGCCAGCCCAGAGTCAGCGATGGAGTGAAACCTTTCTGATATTGATCGTATTGTTTCCACATTATCAGAACTCTGCCTGTTCTCGATATTTTTCAGTTCAGTTTTACAAAAAATCAAAATGAGAAAATGTTTTTAGGACAAACGTTGTAATTACTTTAGTTTAGTTATGTTTATTTAACAGGGACGATACATAAAACTTTGTCACAAAAAAATGTCAGAATGTTGCCAATTTGGGAAACTCAATATTCTATGACAAAAGGTTACAATATTAAGTTAAAAACAAGCTAATTTATCAAATTCATGATTCCACAACAGAATGTTGTGACTACAGGACAAAAGTTTTAGTTACAATTAGTAGACAAACAAATAAACAACTTTATTACAACGTTGTCATTTTGTCAAAAAGCAACAACTTTGCACATTTGAGATTTTATAACAAAAATTCTCAGTTTTAGGATCTTAGGACCTCTCCAGGAGCAGGTTGGACCTCCTTTTCCCTCCAGAACTCCTTCATTCTTGGTGTCACGGATCCAACCAGGTCCTGGAGTCGTTCCTCAGAGGTTGGTTCTGGTCCATGTTGTCATGGCAACATCACCATGATGAGAACCTCCAGTTCCTCCAACATCCCAGAGCTGCTCTACTGGACGGAGATCTGGTGGTCACTGCTCCAGAAACCAGTTAGAGATGATGATGGTGCATCATCCTGCCGGAAGGATCCATCAGAAGATGGTCCACTGTGGTCCTGAAGGGAGTCGGTCAGCTGCTGCAGCTGATGGACTTTATAAAGCGAGGAAGGAAGGAAGGAAGGAAGGAAGGAAGGAAGGAAGCAATGAACCGTCACCTGACATGATATTTTTTCCTGTTTGCTGTGTTTTTAAGCGAAGCAGAGATCCAGCAGAGTTCTGCACCGAGCTTCTGCTCCATTAGACCGCCGCCTCCTTGTCCTCAGGAGGTCGGGTCGGGTCGGGTCGGGTCTCAGAGCCGAGAAAAACCAACAGTCTCTCATTTCTCAGCAGCGCTGAAGTGATAAGTAACCAATAAAAAAAGGAAAAAAAAACAAGGAGCAGAAACTCTGGGGTCATTTTGGCTTCGCTTTAAATCCTCAAAGCCTGAAAGATCTCGATGGGCTGTTCTGCTTATTTACTCAGTCAATATGGGTCAAAGGTGCGTGGAAGACTGATGACCGCGGCTGCTAATTTAACAGGAATCACTCCCAAATCTGCACACAGCTCTGAACTCTGGGTAATTACAGCTCAGAGGGAGGCGAAGGAGTTCAGTCCTGCAGCGGGATTATCCCGGACCGGCGGTCAGGACCGAAGACGCCAACGCGCCTTCAACATCAAAATGGTTTCAGTGATGAAACCAGCATCAATGTCACTTTATTTTGATTGTCGCGAACAGATGGATGCAGGATGGAGAGTAGGAGTTTCAAAATAAAAGCCTCATTTAAAATATGTCCAAGGAAGAACGAACATGACCAGGATCAGAACCTCAGATGGATCCGGCTGTGATCAGCGACGGCAGAAACCTGCAACAGAGCAGAGGTTTGAGTTTTAAGGAAAACCGTCTCCGGAGTCACAGCCAATCAGAGAGAGGAAGAGCGTGGCGTGGGCGGGACGACGACCTGACGAGCATCGACAGATGACAGCGGTGAAATACCGACGGCTTCATAGTAAAACTTGATCAATCTGTGGTAGAGGTCTTCAGAACAACCCAACAGCCTGAAAACCCGAGGTTCCGACCCGACCCAAATCGGGTCTCGGGTCCATTCTAAAGACGTGACTCCAGGTTCGGGTCTGAATCGGTACAGTTAGTCTCGGGTCCGGTCGGTACTCTCTGACAGGCTGGGTCCACGTTTACTCCAGAGAGGTAAAGATATTAGCGGTGGCAGCTAATGTCAGGACTCGGGGCATTTTAATTAATTATTAGTTAATGTGTCGTGTTTGTCCTGAAACAACCGTGTTGCCGTAGCGTGTTATTAGCGGTTTGCCCGGCAGCTGTAAAGCACAGCGGATCTCCAACATGACAACGCTGGATGAGAGAACATATTCACGACACGTCCTGACCGGTGTAGGCTATTAGCGTTAGCAGTTGCTACCAATAGCATCTGTATCCACAAAGAGAATAACGACGTGGATTTATTGTTGTTTACATTACGTAGCCTATGTAGCAACTGCTATTAGCGTTAGCAGTTGCTACCAATAGCATCTGTATCCACAAAGAAAATAACGTGGACTTATTGTTGTTTACATCACGTAACCTATGTAGCAACTGCTATTAGCGTTAGCAGTTGCTACCAATAGCATCTGTATCCACAAAGAAAATAACGACGTGGATTTATTGTTGTTTACATCACGTAGCCTATGTAGCAACTGCTATTAGCATTAGCAGTTGCTACCAATAGCATCTGTATCCACAAAGAAAATAGCGACGTGGATTTATTGTTGTTTACATCACGTAGCCTATGTAGCAACTGAACCGGTAGAAGAAGACAACTTTAGGTAAGAAAATCAAGTTTTATTCAACGCTAGACAACTTTAACATTAGCAACTATGGGCTGGATTGGCTCGGTTCTATTCGGGTAACTCGGTTCGGTTCGTGGTCGGAAACTAAAGACTCGGGTCGGGTCGGTTCCGGGTCCAAATATTGCGGGTCCATTCGGGTTCGGACTCCCGCTCTTATAATAATAGCTCGGGTCGAGTCGGTTACGGGTCGAATTTTTCACGGGTCTATTCAGGTTCAGGTGAAAGTGGACCCGTGAAGACCTCTAATCTGTGGCCATCTCGGTTGTTCTGGTGATAGTCCTGAAGCCCCGCCCTAATGGGACAGCTCTGGTATAGCTCCGGTACATTCTGTACCGGTGCAAACGGTAGCGGATCGGTCAGTGGATCCTGCCCGGTCCGACGCTGTAATGGAGACACAACGAAAGCTGAAAGAACCAAGGAGGTTATTGGACCTATTACAGTCCCAACATTCGATTCTTGACCTTGGACCCCCCCAGTTACAGCTCGTTACAGCCTCCAGACTCAGAACATCTGTGGTCCACACAGGTGCGCTGACTTAGAGGTGTTATGGAGGTGTGGCCTTCAACTTCGTCAAAGTTCTAAAACATGAGGTTAATGTCAGGACGGCGCTGATCCAGAGATCCAGAGCGGTTGGAGCCTCTGGAGGTATTTAATGGTCTTATGAGGACCTCCTGGCCGGGGTAATTATGTGCTCCAAAAGTTCAGGTTCACACAAACATCTCGCTCTCGTGGGGGTTGCAGCTTTGACAAGCCCGGCCCGGCCCGGCCTGGCCCGGCCCAGCTCACATGTGCAATATTTATTTAAATTTTCACTGATTGTTAATTCAGCCGAGAAATGCGAACAATTTAAAGAGCAACATTCTTCTGCCCGGATCTGGCAGCGACCGCCAGATGAGGAAATCAGCCTCCCCCGAACATTACGAACGTTTAGCCGCACATGTGAGGTCACAGTCCTGCCAGATGAGTGTTTTTACAACAATTTCTTCACTTAGCAACGCCCCCCCCACCCCCTCCTCTCCAAACACAGATGCAGAGAGAGGGAAGCCACTCAGTCAGTCATCAATCATCAGAGTCTGCAGAAAACAATTACGAGCGCACAATTACAGTTCAAACATGAAACGAGAGTCAGACGAGCGAACAGATGGACTGATGGACTCGCTGGATGTTATCGCTCCCTCCACGAGAACAGGGGGAATTAAAAAAGAAAAGGGAATATGACTAGCGTTGCTTGAAATGTGGAGTCAGAGGAGATCAAACGGGGGACGTCATTTCAAACCAATCGAGTAAAGATTAAAGGATATTTTTGATAATTATTGACTCGAGTCAAATCATTTCTCTTACATCCTCCCTCCTTATCTTCCTGCGTCAGGAATCGCTCACATCTGCATAATTAACTTTGTTTTTATTGCATCACATTTATTTCTGTCCGCTGAGGTTTTCACAATAAAATACGTTTAAATCCAGTCGTGAAGCAGAATAAAAGCCACCAGTGCAGACAATAACCCTAACCCTAAACCCTAACCCCTAACCCCTAACCCTAACCTTAACCCCGTAACCCTAACCCCTAACCCCTAACCCTAACCCCTAAACCCTAACCCCTAACCCTAACCCTAACCCCTAACCCTAACCCTAACCCCCCTAACCCCTAACCCTAAACCCAACCCCCTAACCCTCAACCCCTAACCCCAACCCCTCAACCCCCCCTAACCCCCTAAACCCAACCCTCGTCTCAACCCTTAACCCCTCAACCCTAACCCCTAACCCAACCCCCATAACCCCTAACCGCCCTTAACCCTAACCCCTAAACCCTCGCCCTAACCCCTAACCCCTCAACCCTCTAACCCCTAACCCTAACCATAACCCCTAACCCTAACGCCCTAACCCTAACCCAACCCCTAACCCTAACCCCTAACCCCTAACCCTAACCTAAACCTAACCCTAACCCCTAACCCTAACCCTAACCCTGAACTTAACCCTAACCCCTAACACTAACCCTAACCCTAACCCTAACCCCTAACCCCTGACGGGACCCGGACCGCCACGGTCGGCGGACCGGACCCGTCGGCGGTCCGGGTCGGCTTCACTTTACTTTGTTGTGTAGCGACGGAGGACTGAATAATGTACCAGGACCACCGACGAGTACAACGTGAAGCCAACGGGACCGCCGGTCCGGCAGCAAACATCGTAAAGTAAAAAAATAAATGTTACACAACAACGAGTTAATCCATGAAAAAAGTCTCAAACAAACACAAATAAAATGGTTTCGTAACATTTATATCTTTAAGATATACGAAGATACTTACGTTTGTAGCTAGCTTCTGGGTAGCCCTTACTTCCAAGGGTGGTGTCGGAAAATCTCAATATTGAGGGCGATACAGCCCTTAAACTCGTCCCTCAACTTGACTTTCTAAGAATCGGGACAGCGCTAGCACTTCACGGGAACGAACATTTATGAGTTTGAGGGTTGAGATTGAGGGTTAAGGGAATTCACCCTTAGACTGTCAATCAAAAGACTTGACTTGATGAGGGACGTAAAAATCATTTTGACCATCCTAGTTTTTTATTTAAAAAAATGAAAGACAACCTAATATTTGTTTTATACTCAAAAGTGAACCGAATGGTAACCAGTGAGGCCAGTTTAACGGTTGTAAAGTTTAACGGTGTAAAGTTTAACGGTGTAAAGTTTAATGGTGTAAAGTTTAATGGTGTAAAGTTTTAGGAACAACGCAACAGTTTATGTTTGATATTAACTGCATTAAAATGTTGGCTGTCGAGTCCAGAACCTTCTAGATGACAAACACGTTTGGATCCTAGTGGTCAGTTGAGGAACTGCAGCTTACTTACCTCAGTGACTAATCTCAACATTATTTCTCTTATTTTTCCAGAAAAAATATTTGACATTATAAATGTTATCAAAACTCAATATTTAGGACAAGGTATTGCAATATAAAAGTTTACTGGCAAATGTCAGAATCCAACAACAAAAGCCTCAATTTTACAACAAAAAGTAGCTTCATTATGAAAAGAGTTGATTTGGTTTTCTTTTTTTTTGTTTTTTTTTTTTATCAATCTGAGTATCAGATCAACAGTTTATGAATTTTGGGATATGTGGGAATTATAATTGTGCTGCGTGGAATCGTAATTGTGCTGGCATATTTGGACACATATATTAAGAGTAAAATTTAAGAGTTGTTAAAAGGTCTGCCTTTGCAGGTTTGCAGGTCATGTATGGAAGTATTTCTGTGCCATCTGAGTTTGAATACGAATTTTTAAGATTGAAATTTTTCTGCATCAGAATCAGACTTTGAATTTTAAAAAAACATCAGATTTCTAGCACTGAATTCTTTTTTGCCTCTAAATTTTATTTTGTTAAAATAAAATCAGTGTTAAAAAAAAATTGTTGTCTTAAAATATTCAGTTTTTCAAAATTCAACATGCAAAGAAATTCAACACCCCAAAAAATTCAGTGTAAAAAAAAAATCAACATCTCAAAAAAAATTAGATGGCCGACCAGTCCGTCTTACTATCTGGGTGGGTGTCACATGACCAATGGAGCGTAACGTGATTGGCTGGACGTTGGCTGAATTGAGACAGGGATCGATTGCTTCTCCCTGGTGACCCGGATGTTGAGTCTGGTTCTTTTAACACTGAATTTTTTGAGGTTGAATTTTTTTACACTGAATTTTTTGAGGTTGATTTTTTTTACACTGATTTTTTTTTTTAGAAATTGAATTTTTTTACACTGATTTTTTTTTTAGAAATTGAATTTTTTTACACTGAATTTTTTTTGAGATGTTGATTTTTTTTTTTTTTTACTCAGAATTTTTTGGGGTGTTGAATTTCTTTGCGTGTTGATTTTGAAAAACTGAATATTTTAAGACAACAATTTTTTTAACACTGAATTTATTTTAACAAAATAAAATTCAGAGGCAAAAAAAAAATTCAGTGCTAGAAATCTGATGTTTTTTAAAATTCAAAGTCTGATTTTGATGCTGAAAAATTTCAATCTGAAAAAATCGTATTCAAACTCAGATGGCACAGAAATACTTCCATACGTGACCTGCAAACCTGCAAAGACAGACCTGTGAGCTGATTTCTCCCTTTGCAAAGGCAAAACTTGAGAGTGTCATGACTATTATTGAATTCAAATTAATCTCACTTTGAGTCCACAGATCAGCAGTCCGGGGAAGGTCAGGTTGACCACAACAAATATAAAGAAATAATTTTGTCAAAAAGTTGAAATTTTTGTCAAAGTCAACATTTTTAAAAATCAAAGTCGTGAATGTACGACAAAATGGTGATATTAGGAACACGAGGTTGTGGTTTTCTTTTGAGTCAAAGTTTTGGCTTAAAAAGTCACAATTTTGAGAGATTTTAGATTTTATGAGAAAAATTAGCTTTTCATAACCAAAAGTTTGCAATTTTTGATTTGAGGACAAAAAATTTAGTTTGACGAAATAAAATCAAAAGTTTGTCAAAGGTTATTGATTTTAAGACAAAAATGACCTTTTAACAGTTTAAAGTATATTTTACATCGAAAATGTTTTAACAGCGAAAGGTTTTCTGATTACAGGACAAAGTTTTTTGACGTGAACTTGTAATTTTGTCACGATTTTGTCAAATTTGTGATTTTATGGCAACACCTTGCAACTTTACAACAAAAGGATTCACAAGAAATGTCTCAGTCTTGCAAAATGTACGATTTTACAACAAAATGTTGCTTTTAAAAAAAAAAAAAGTTGTGATTTTAAAAAAATAAATCTGCGAAATATCTCAATGTTTATATGGTAGAAATGAATAGTTCAATTATATTTCATGATATCATATTATTTTGTCCTATTTAATTAAATTTAATCCTATATTATTCGGCCCCGCAACTGTCACCAGGAGCCATATCACCAGGGGCCCCGTCACTAGGGGCCCGGTCACCAGGGGCCCCGTCTTTAGGGGCCCCGTCACCATGGTCACCAAGGGCTCTGTCACCAGGAGCCCCGTCACTAGAGGCTCGGTCACCAGGGGCCCCATCTTCAGGGGCCCCGTCACCAAGGGCTCTGTTACCACGGGCCCTATCACCAGGGTCTCCATCACCAGGGGTCCTCGTCACAAGGGTCCTCGTCACAAGGGGCCCCATCATCAGGTCACCAGGAGCCTCGTCACCGGGGTCTCCGTCACCAAGGGCCCCATCACAAGGAGCCCCGTCACCAAGGGCCCCATCACCAGGGACCCCATCACCGGGGGCTGTCACCAGGTCACCAGGAGCCTCTTCACCGGGTTCTCCGTCACCAGGGGCCCCGTCACCAGGGGCCTCGTCACCAGTAGCCCTGTCACCAGGGTCTCCATCACCAGGGGCCCCGTCACCAGGGTCTCCATCACCAGGTCACCAGGAGCCTCGTCACCGGGGTCTCCGTCACCAGGGTCTCCATCACCGGGGGCTGTCACCAGGTCACCAGGGGCCCCGTCACCAGGTCACCAGGAACCCCATCACCAGGGACCCCATCACCAGGGTCTCCATCACCAGGGACCCCATCACCAGGTCACCAGGAACCCCGTCACCAGGGGCCCCATCACCGGGGGCTGTCACCAGGTCACCAGGGGCCCCGTCACCAAAGGGCCCCATCACCAGGGTCTCCATCACCGGGGGCTGTCACCAGGTCACCAGGGGCCCCGTCACCAGGTCACCAGGAACCCCATCACCAGGGACCCCATCACCAGGGTCTCCATCACCAGGGACCCCATCACCAGGTCACCAGGAACCCCGTCACCAGGGGCCCCATCACCGGGGGCTGTCACCAGGTCACCAGGGGCCCCATCACCAGGGACCCCATCACCAGGGTCTCCATCACCAGGGACCCCATCACCAGGTCACCAGGAACCCCGTCACCAGGGGCCCCATCACCGGGGTCTCCATCACCAGGGGCCCCGTCACCAAAGGCCCCATCACCAGGGTCTCCATCACCGGGGGCTGTCACCAGGTCACCGGGGGCCCCGTCACCAGGGGCCCCGTCACCAGGGGCCCCGTCACCAGGGTCTGGACCAACAGCGGTGCTGATCCTTGTGCTGCAGCTCTGTCTTCATGTCCCCGCCTCTGCGTCTGTCCACTCGTGTTACGGACGCTGCTGCCGTCCTCGATGACGTCATCGCCTGATCTCATTACTTGTATTTAATATTAACTGGGACCGACTTCAGTCCAGAGCTCATGATTCCGTTTTGTGTTCTTGGACCGAAACCACGTTTTTAACCAAATTTATATCAGACTGCTGTAAAATGAGTGGAAAATGTGTTGCTAGACTGAAAACATGCCCTCGTGCTGTCCAAGTAGGGTTTGATTACGGTCGCCATGGCGACCGCTCCACCGCACCCCCCACCCCCCCGTACCATCTGTGCTTTCATGTTCCTCACCAGAGGAGGGCTGGCGTTCCATCACGAAGCACCATAAATCACCGGCGACGGTCCTCCTCTCCATCAGCCTGAGAAGCTTCCAGGCTGGTGGACCTCCGTCGTCCTCTGGAGATGTTTACCTGCAGCCTGCTGATCCACCTGCAGCCTGCTGATCCCCCCGCAGCCTGCTGATCCACCTGTAGCCTGCTTATCCACCTGTAGCCTGCTGATCCACCTGTAGCCTGCTGATCCACCTGCAGCCTGCTGATCCACCCGCAGCCAGCTGATCCACCTGTAGCCTGCTGATCCACCTGCAGCCCGCTGATCCACCTGCAGCCTGCTAGTCCACCTGCAGCCTGCTGATCCACCTGCAGCCTGCGGGTCCACCTGTAGCCTGGTGATCCACCCGTAGCCAGCTGATCCACCTGCAGCCTGCTAGTCCACCTGCAGCCTGCTGATCCACCTGCAGCCTGCGGGTCCACCTGCAGCCTGCTGATCCACCTGCAGCCTGCGGGTCCACCTGTAGCCTGGTGATCCACCTGCAGCCTGCTGATCCACCTGCAGCCTGCTGATCCACCTGGAGCCTGCTGATCCACCTGGAGCCTGCTGATCCACCTGCAGCCTGCTGATCCACCTGTAGCCTGGTGATCCACCTGCAGCCTGCTGATCCACCTGCAGCCTGGCTGATCCACCTGCAGCCTGCTGATCCACCTGGAGCCTGCTGATCCACCTGCAGCCTGCTGATCCACCTGGAGCCTGCTGATCCACCTGCAGCCTGCTGATCCACCTGCAGCCTGCTGATCCACCTGTAGCCTGGTGATCCACCTGGAGCCTGCGGGTCCATCTGCAGCCTGCTGATCCACCTGTAGCCTGGTGATCCACCTGGAGCCTGCTGATCCACCTGCAGCCTGCTGATCCACCTGTAGCCTGCTGATCCACCTGCAGCCTGCTGATCCACCTGCAGCCTGCTGATCCACCTGCAGCCTGCTGATCCACCCTTAGCCTGCTGGTCCACCTGCAGCCTGCTGATCCACCTGTAGCCTGCTGATCCACCTGCAGCAGCCGGGACTTGAAGTGGCTGCTTCCTGTCTGTGGTTCTGGACCCCAGTCACTGGATCGATGTCCATCATGAAGGACCGGACCCCACATCGGCCCAGTTGCTCCTGCCACTCACAGCACCAGTAGAGCTGGTGCCAGTACCAGTACCAGTCCACAGCCTGGATAGATGAGGAGGCCTGTGCTGGACTCCATAACCCGCCGTGGTGACCCCGTTAACGGGCCTCACTCACGTCCCGCCACCATCGGTCACGTTCAGGTCTGGGACTTTGACCAGATCACCTGATCCAGGTTTCAGCCTCACGTTTGTTTCTAGAAACTTCTTTAGTTCACGGTCCCGTCACGCCTGCTCAACGACCCCAGATCAACATGCGGCCGCCACCGTGCTTGACAGTGGACATGAGGTGTTTCTGCTGGATTTCTCCAGACGTCAGTAACATTTAAAATCACTTTGTCATGGTCATTTTTTTAAATCCCTTTCTAGAGTGATATATATATATATATATATATATATATATATATATATATATATATATATATATATATATATATGTATTCGACCAGTGATGATGTCGCGTTAACACACCTTCTATCGAGGTCTGAACACCTGCTGGGGTTCAGCAGTAAAGCGGTACTTGGGATTAGCCACGTGACTTTATTTATTTCATTTTCTCCTTCTTGCCTCCATATTTGTTAAGTAAATAGTGATGTGTTGAAACAAAGTTGTTCATCTGCTTTAATCTGAGACCAACTACAGCCAGATGATTTAATCTTTAAAGTCCTCGATTGACCGTGACATTTCAGCGTTTCTCATAAGTGTCCACCAGGAGACAGGTGCTGTGTTTTTCCGAGACGTCGTCTGACAGGTTTTTTTTTTTTTAAACTCGTTTCGTACATGTGGGAAGTGCACAGATGAAAAGAAAACAAGATGTCATTGATGTTGCCTGCCTTTCATTACGGATCCGCTCCAAGAGCAGAAGCAAAGGTTTCCACTCGAAAGAAAACCACCTAAATTACGAGCATCAGTCAAAGTGTCATTTAGGCCGTTAATGTCGGTTAATGACGGGAGCCGTGCTCTCGCAGCAGCTCCGGCCACGCCGCTCAGACTCTGCTGAGTAATGGCGTGTTCGCTCCCGTGTGTGTGAGCCGCGAGCTCGGCTGGCGAATAAAACGCCCCACAATTACGGGGGGGAGCTGATTGCAGCCACAGAGGCTGCCAAGCGGTAATTTCCATTGTTAATAACCAAAAGAAAACATTTATGTCTGATGCTGAAAATTGTTTTGCTTTTAGCGGCAGTGGCTGTCAGCCATTTGTGGTATTTTATCATAATTAGCTAGAAAAACATCATATCGGTGGACCAGGGGGCACCTTGAGCTGCAATGGCATATTTTTTCAATTAGGTAGCCTTTCTACAACTGCCGTTATAAAAATAAAGATTTACTGTAACGAAATGCATTCAGAGACTCACGCGAGGACGTTAGTATGGAGTTTAAATGGAATTATATTGAGTTAGATGGAGTTAGAATATTAATATGGAGTTAGTATGGAGTTAGAATGGAATTAGTATGGAGTTGGAATGGAGTTAGTATGGAGTTAGAATTGAATTAGTATCGAATTTACGGAGTTAGTATGGAGTTAGAATGGAATTAGTATGGGTTAGAAGTATGGAGTTAGAGATTAGTATGGAGTTTGGAGTTAGTATGGAGTTAGAATAGAATTGTATCGTATGGAGTTTAGAATTGATGGAATTAGTATGAATTAGTACGGAGTTAGTATGAATGGAATTAGTATGGAGATGGAATTAGAATATAGTATGGAGTTAGAGTTAGGACTTATGGAGTTAGAATGTAGTTAGAATAGAATTAATATGGAGTTAGTATGGAGTTAGAATGGAATTAGTATGGAGTTAGAATGGAGTTATAATAGAATTAGTATGGAGTTTAGTATGGCGTTAGTATGGAGTTATGGAGTTAGAATGGATTGGAGTTTTCTGGAGTTATGGAGTTAGTATGGAATTAGTATGGAGTATGGAGATGGTTAGTATGGAGTTAGAATGGAGTTAGAATAGAATTAATATGGAGTTAGTATGGAGTTAGAATTAGGTAGTATTATGGAGTTAGTATGGAGTTTAAATGGAATTATATGGAGTTAGAATGGAGTTATAATAGAATTAGTATGGAGTTAGTATGGAGTTTAAATGGAATTATATGGAGTTAGAATGGAGTTATGATAGAGTTAGTATGGAGTTAGTATGGAGTTGGAATGGAGTTAGTATGGAGTTAGTATGGAGTTAGTATGGAGTTAGTATGGAATTAGTATGGAGTTAGAATGGAGTTAGTATGGGTTTAGTTAGATGGAGTTATGGAATTATATGGAGTTAGTATGGAGTTATATGGAATTAGTATGGAGTTTAGAATGGGATTGGCGTTAGTATGGAGTTCGCCTTAGAATGAGTTTATGGTTAGTATGGAGTTGGAGTTCGTATGGAGTTAGTATGGAGTTAGAATGGAGTTAGTATGGAGTTAGTATGGAGTTAGTATGGAGTTAGTATGGAGTTAGTATGGAGTTAGTATGGAGTTAGAATGGAGTTAGTATGGAGTTAGATGGAATTAGTATGGAGTTAGAATGGAGTTAGTATGGAGTTAGAATGGTTTTGGTTTCTGGCCACTGAGCAGCGGCGCCGCTGGAACACGCCTGTTTTTGCACGAGTTACTATTTCCCTCCACCTCTCTCTGCCCCGAAGGAATCCTCAGCGGGGAGATTTCGAGGATTGGTTTTCAGGGAAGGCCGGTGACAGACAAAGACCCGAAGACCGCCGTATCTGGACCTCTCCGAACATTAAAGCACCACCAACTCACGAAACGTGTCAACTGCCTGCTTTCGCTGGGATGAAAGCATTTCTCGGGTCGCGGCGGGGTTAAACACTCGCTTGACGGACAAATTGCACCGGCCTAATCCGTTACCTTCGAACTCTGTTCCCATGGCAACAGGCTCAGGATGTGAGGGGGGGGCAGTTCTGAGGTCCCAGCACCTGTACACAAGGACAGGATATCCTCCAGTACAACCATTAACTCCAGCAGCCGTCAACACGCGAGCGGCCAGACGGATGGTTTGCACATGCGAAGACATCGTCTATCTGAGTAGCAGAGACCTGGACGCGTACGGAGCGATAACATTTAGATAAAAACTGATTCCAGTGACTTCCAAATCTAATAAACACATATCTGAGTCACATTTTACCGTTTCATCAGAACCAGTGGCTCATTTTTTAGCATTTTGGGCAACAAAAGGCGTTAAAAGTAAATAATACTACAAAGAGACACCTGAAGGAACATCTTGAGACGAATGAGGTTCATGATTGGGTAAAAAAACAAAATAAAAGTAATTTTTAGAGAGGCGGAGTCTCTCCAGTGTAGAGATGGACCAATCTGAGGAAAAAGTAAAAATGCTGAAACAGTTTCAGAATAAGGTTCCTCAGAGTAAAACTTTGGGAGGATATTTAATGCCTTGCAGTACAAAACAGTCTGAAGGAGTCTGTGCATCGGGGACAAGGCTGAAGGCCAACACTGGGCGCACGCCCGGCCCACGGTGTTGAAAACAGACATGGTTCTCTGATGGACATCACTGCACAAATATACCAGCCTTCAGGTGCCTTCAGGTGCCTTCAGTATCAGCCCAGTCGGGCGCACCCACCACCAACCAGCCGAACCAGCCGGGCGCTCTCACCACCAACCAGCCGAGCGCACCTACCACTAATCAGCTGAACCAGCCGGGCACACCCACCACCAACCAGCCGAACTAGCCAGGCACACCCACCACCAACCAGCCGAACTAGCCAGGCACACCCACCACCAACCAGCCGAGCGCACCTTTCACTAATCAGCTGAACCAGCCGGGCGCACCCACCACCAACCAGCCGAACCAGTCGGGCGCACTCACCACCAACCAGCCGAGCGCACCTACCACTAATCAGCTGAACCAGCCGGGCACACCCACCACCAACCAGCCAAACTAGCCGGGCACACCCACCAACAACCAGCCGAACCAGCCGGGCACACCCACCACCAACCAGCCGAACCAGCCGGGCGGACCTACCACCAACCAGCCGAACCAGTCGGGCGCACTCACCACCAACCAGCCGAGCGCACCTACCACTAATCAGCTGAACCAGCCGGGCGCACCCACCACCAACCAGCCGAACCAGCCGGGCGCACCTACAACCAACCAGCCAAACAAGCCGGGCACAGCCACCACCAACCAGCCGAACCAGCTGGGCACACCCACCACCAACCAGCCGGGCACACCCACCACCAACCAGCCGAACCAGCCAGGCGCACCTACCACTAACCAGCCGAACCAGCCGGGCGCATTCCACCACCAACCAGCCGAGCGCACCTACCACTAATCAGCTGAACCAGCCGGGCGCACCCACCACCAACCAGCCAAACTAGCCGGGCACACCAACCAGCCGAACCAGCCGGGCACAGCAACCGCCAACCAGCCGAACCAGCCAGGTGCAGCCGCCACCAACCAGCAGAACCAGCTGGGCACAGCAACCGCCAACCAGCCGAACCAGCCAGGTGCAGCCGCCACCAACCAGCAGAACCAGCTGGGCGCAGCAACCACCAACCAGCCGAACCAGTCAGGTGCAGCCACCACCAACCAGCCAGCAGCCTCTGGCTGGAGCCGGGACGACGGCCGAGGCAACTCATTGTTTCATTTCAGGGTCCTTCCAACTAGACCACTGACAGTGAGTTACCTGTAGACCTGGCGAACACACCGTGACCTCCGTTAGTCCTCGCTTCAGATGGAGACGTTTGGACAGGTGAGGGAGAACAAAGTCACTTATGAGTTTTATAACTAGACAAATAGTTAACAGGTAATTGTGGCTCCAAGGTCGTCGCCCGTCAGTCCTACGGGTCTTTCCTGTCTCCAGGAACTCTTCCTCTCTACGCTTCAACCCAAGGTGCTTGTCTTATTCTGGGACCGTTTCTACCATCGTCTCCAGCTTGTTGCAGCGTCCTCCTTCAGGTGATGGAACCAAACTGAAACCACCTGCTGGAATTCAAGAAACAAGCTCTTTACTTTAGATGGAGCGTACCACAGCACAGTAACGAGAGGACGACGCTGAAAATTCCTTTAGCTGCTCCCTGTTTAGTCGCCGCCTGCAGGTTTTTTGGGCGAAATCGTGGATGAAGAAGTTGGTCGTCTGCTTCCACTTTACTGCAGTTAAAAACACCCACGTTTTAATCTGGTCTGGGCGAGAACGTTCCCGTCAAATCTGGGTAAGATTTAGACTCTTCGAGATCGTTCCATCTGTTTTGACTTCAATGTTGTCAACATTTATGACGTTAGTTGTTATCAAATTTGTCTTCTGATGCAGAGTTTAATCAAAGCTCTACATCTGAGCGTCTCATGTCCTGCTGTAAAACTAACGCACATATTCATATTCAACTTTAACGAGATAATCTCATCCTCCACCAGCAGGGAAGCCCATTTGCTCCACCCTGATGTCCTGATGTGCTGATGTTCAGGGCCTGAAATTAGGGCAGGGTTAGCTGCTAGGGTTAGTGGTGGGGCCTAAAATTAGGGTAGGGTTAGGTGCTAGGGTTAGTGGTGGGGCCTTAAATTAGGGAAGGGTTAGGTGCTAGTGTTAGTGGTGGGGCCTTAAATTAGGGCAGGGTTAGGTGCTAGGGTTAGTGGTGGGGCCTTAAATTAGGGTAGGGTTAGGTGCTAGGGTTAGTGGTGGGGCCTTAAATTAGGGCAGGGTTAGGTGCTAGGGTTAGTGGTGGGGCCTTAAATTAGGGTAGGGTTAGGTGCTAGGGTTAGTGGTGGGACCTAAAATTAGGGTAGGGTTAGGTGCTAGGGTTAGTGGTGGGGCCTTTAATTAGGGCAGGGTTAGGTGCTAGGGTTAGTGGTGGGGCCTAAAATTAGGGTAGGGTTAGTGGTGGGGCCTTAAATTAGGGCAGGGTTAGGTGCTAGGGTTAGTGGTGGGGCCTTAAATTAGGGCAGGGTTAGGTGCTAGGGTTAGTGGTGGGGCCTTAAATTAGGGCAGGGTTAGGTGCTAGTGTTAGTGGTGGGGCCTAAAATATTAGGGCAGGGTTAGGTGCTAGTGTTAGTGGTGGGGCCTTAAATTAGGGCAGGGTTAGGTGCTAGGGTTAGTGGTGGGGCCTTAAATTAGGGTAGGGTTAGGTGCTAGGGTTAGTGGCGGGGCCTTAAATTAGGGTAGGGTTAGGTGCTAGGGTTAGTGGCGGGGCCTTAAATTAGGGTAGGGTTAGGTGCTAGGGTTAGTGGTGGGGCCTTAAATTAGGGTAGGGTTAGGTGCTAGGGTTAGTGGTGGGGCCTTAAATTAGGGTAGGGTTAGGTGCTAGGGTTAGTGGTGGGGCCTTAAATTAGGGTAGGGTTAGGTGCTAGGGTTAGGGCGGGGCCTTAAATTAGGGTAGGGTTAGGTGCTAGGGTTAGTGGTGGGGCCTTAAATTAGGGTAGGGTTAGGTGCTAGGGTTAGTGGTGGGGCCTAAAATTAGGGTAGGGTTAGGTGCTAGGGTTAGTGGTGGGGCCTTAAATTAGGGTAGGGTTAGGTGCTAGGGTTAGTGGTGGGGCCTTAAATTAGGGTAGAGTTAGGTGCTAGGGTTAGTGGCGGGGCCTTAAATTAGGGTAGGGTTAGGTGCTAGGGTTAGTGGCAGGGCCTTAAATTAGGGTAGGGTTAGGTGCTAGGGTTAGTGGTGGGGCCTTAAATTAGGGTAGCGTTAGGTGCCAAGGTTAGTGGTGGGGCCTTAAATTAGGGCAGGGTTAGGTGCTAGTGTTAGTGGTGGGGCCTTAAATTAGGGTAGGGTTAGGTGCTAGGGTTAGTGGTGGGGCCTAAAATTAGGGTAGGGTTAGTGGTGGGGCCTTAAATTAGGGTAGGGTTAGGTGCTAGGGTTAGTGGTGGGGCCTTAAATTAGGGTAGAGTTAGGTGCTAGGGTTAGTGGCGGGGCCTTAAATTAGGGTAGGGTTAGGTGCTAGGGTTAGTGGTGGGGCCTTAAATTAGGGTAGCGTTAGGTGCTAGGGTTAGTGGTGGGGCCTTAAATTAGGGCAGGGTTAGGTGCTAGGGTTAGTGGCGGGGCCTTAAATTAGGGTAGCGTTAGGTGCTAGGGTTAGTGGTGGGGCCTTAAATTAGGGTAGAGTTAGGTGCTAGGGTTAGTGGCGGGGCCTTAAATTAGGGTAGGGTTAGGTGCTAGGGTTAGTGGTGGGGCCTTAAATTAGGGTAGCGTTAGGTGCTAGGGTTAGTGGTGGGGCCTGAAATTAGGGTAGGTGCTAGGTGCTAGGGTTAGTGGCGGGGCCTTAAATTAGGGTAGCGTTAGGTGCTAGGGTTAGTGGTGGGGCCTTAAATTAGGGCAGGGTTAGGTGCTAGGGTTAGTGGCGGGGCCTTAAATTAGGGTAGGGTTAGGTGCTAGGGTTAGTGGCGGGGCCTTAAATTAGGGTAGCGTTAGGTGCTAGGGTTAGTGGTGGGGCCTTAAATTAGGGCAGGGTTAGGTGCTAGTGTTAGTGGTGGGGCCTTAAATTAGGGTAGGGTTAGGTGCTAGGGTTAGTGGTGGGGCCTAAAATTAGGGTAGGGTTAGTGGTGGGGCCTTAAATTAGGGTAGGGTTAGGTGCTAGGGTTAGTGGTGGGGCCTTAAATTAGGGTAGGGTTAGGTGCTAGGGTTAGTGGTGGGGCCTTAAATTAGGGTAGAGTTAGGTGCTAGTGTTAGTGGTGGGGCCTTAAAATTAGGGTAGGGTTAGGTAGGGCTAGGGTTAGTGGTGGGGCCTTAAAAGGGTTAGGGTTAGGGTTAGTGGTGGGGGCCTTAAATTAGGGTAGGGTTAGGTGCTAGGGTTAGTGGTGGGGCCTTAAATTAGGGTAGGGTTAGGTGCTAGGGTTAGTGGTGGGGCCTAAAATTAGGGTAGGGTTAGTGGTGGGGCCTTAAATTAGGGTAGGGTTAGGTGCTAGGGTTAGTGGTGGGGCCTTAAATTAGGGTAGGGTTAGGGTTAGGTGGGGTTAGGTTTAGGGTTAGTGGGGGGCCTTAAAATTTAGGGTAGGGTTAGTGGTGGGGCCTTAATTAGGGTAGGGTTAGGTGCTAGGGTTAGTGGTGGGGCCTTAAATTAGGGTAGGGTTAGGTGCTAGGGTTAGTGGTGGGGCCTAAAATTAGGGTAGGGTTAGTGGTGGGGCCTTAAATTAGGGTAGGGTTAGGTGCTAGGGTTAGTGGTGGGGCCTTAAATTAGGGTGTAGGGTTAGGTGCTAGGGTTAGTGGTGGGGCCTAAAATTAGGGTAGGGTTAGGTGCTAGGGTTAGTGGTGGGGCCTTAAATTAGGGTAGGGTTAGTGGTGGGGCCTTAAATTAGGGTAGGGTTAGGGTTAGTGGGGGCCTTTAAATTAGGGTAGGGTTAGGTGCTAGGGTTAGTGGTGGGGCCTTAAATTAGGGCAGGGTTAGGTGCTAGGGTTAGTGGTCGGGCCTAAAATATTAGGGTAGGGTTAGGTGCTAGGTTAGTGGTGGGGCCTTAAATTAGGGCAGGGTTAGGTGCTAGGGTTAGTGGTGGGGCCTTAAATTAGGGTAGGGTTAGGTGCTAGGGTTAGTGGTGGGGCCTAAAATTAGGGTAGAGTTAGGTGCTAGGGTTAGTGGTGGGGCCTTAAATTAGGGTAGGGTTAGTGGTGGGGCCTTTAATTAGGGTAGGGTTAGGTGCTAGGGTTAGTGGTGGGGCCTTAAATTAGGGTAGGGTTAGGTGCTAGGGTTAGTGGTGGGGCCTTAAATTAGGGTAGGGTTAGTGGTGGGGCCTTTAATTAGGGTAGGGTTAGGTGCTATGGTTAGTGGTCGGGCCTAAAATATTAGGGTAGGGTTAGGTGCTAGTGTTAGTGGTGGGGCCTTAAATTAGGGCAGGGTTAGGTGCTAGGGTTAGTGGTGGGGCCTTAAATTAGGGTAGGGTTAGGTGCTAGGGTTAGTGGTGGGGCCTAATATTAGGGTAGGGTTAGGTCCTAGGGTTAGTGTTGGGGCCTTAAATTAGGGTAGGGTTAGGTGCTAGTGTTAGTGGTGGGGCCTTAAATTAGGGTAGGGTTAGTGGTGGGGCCTTAAATTAGGGCAGGGTTAGGTGCTAGGGTTAGTGGTGGGGCCTTAAATTAGGGTAGGGTTAGTGGTGGGGCCTTAAATTAGGGCAGGGTTAGGTGCTAGTGTTAGTGGTGGGGCCTTAAATTTAGGGTAGGGTAGGGTTAGTGGTGGGGCCTTAAATTAGGGTAGGGTTAGTGGTGGGGCCTTAAATTAGGGTAAGGTTAGTGGTGGGGCCTTAAATTAGGGTAGGGTTAGTGGTGGGGCCTTAAATTAGGGCAGGGTTAGGTGCTAGGGTTAGTGGTGGGGCCTTAAATTAGGGTAGGGTTAGGTGCTAGGGTTAGTGGTGGGGCCTTAAATTAGGGTAGGGTTAGGTGCTAGGGTTAGTGGTGGGGCCTTAAATTAGGGTAGGGTTAGGTGCTAGGGTTAGTGGTGGGGCCTTAAATTAGGGTAGGGTTAGGTGCTAGGGTTAGTGGTGGGGCCTAAAATTAGGGTAGGGTTAGTGGTGGGGCCTTAAATTAGGGTAGGGTTAGGTGCTAGTGTTAGTGGTGGGGCCTAAAATTAGGGCAGGGTTAGGTGCTAGGGTTAGTGGTGGGGCCTTAAATTAGGGCAGGGTTAGGTGCTAGGGTTAGTGGTGGGGCCTAAAATTAGGGTAGGGTTAGGTGCTATGGTTAGTGGTCGGGCCTAAAATATTAGGGTAGGGTTAGGTGCTAGTGTTAGTGGTGGGGCCTTAAATTAGGGCAGGGTTAGGTGCTAGGGTTAGTGGGGTTAGTAGTGGTGGGGCCTTAAATTAGGGTAGGGTTAGGTGCTAGGGTTAGTGGTGGGGCCCTAAATTAGGGTTAGGGTTAGGTCCTAGGGTTAGTGTTGGGGGCCTTAAATTAGGGAGGGTTAGGTGGGTTAGTGGTGGGGTTAAATTTAGGGTTATGGTGGGGCCTTAATTAGGGCAGGGTTAGGTGCTAGGGTTAGTGGTGGGGCCTTAAATTAGGTAGGGTTAGTGTGGGCCTTAAATTAGGGCAGGGTTAGGTGCTAGTGTTAGTGGTGGGGCCTTAAATTAGGGCAGGGTTAGGTGCTAGGGTTAGTGGTGGGGCCTTAAATTAGGGTAGGGTTAGTGGTGGGGGCCTTAAATTAGGGCAGGGTTAGGGCTAGGGTTTAGTGGTGGGCCTTAAATTAGGGTAGGGTTAGGTGCTAGGGTTAGTGGTGGGGCCTTAAATTGGGTAGGGTTAGGTGCTAGGGTTAGTGGTGGGCCTTAAATTAGGGTAGGGTTAGGGTGCTAGGGTTAGTGGTGGGGCCTTAAATTAGGGTAGGGTTAGGTGCTAGGGTTAGTGGTGGGGCCTTAAATTAGGGTAGGGTTAGGTGCTAGGGTTAGGTGCTAGGGTTAGGGTTACTTTGACCTCCAACTGGTAATTGTTGTCAATTTCTTGACCTTTAAACACTGTAGTGTCATTAAAATTAATAGACTGTGGATGAATCTCAGAGTCCAGTTTGATCGAAGGATCATGGGTATTCAACACATTCACCATATCCCCCAAATGACATCCAAATAACGTAAATAATTTGTTGGTTTCTTTTGACATTTTTGGGTCGTAGGTCAGCAGTGGCCTCCATCGGCTGGTTCTTGAAACATTCTCTGGAGCATCATAGAAGATAACCGCGTCTGCTTCGGCTGGACGACGCCATTGCGCCGCCTGGACAAGCTCATGGGGCGACGAACACGCCTCCGCCAGCGGTCCGGCGCCAACATAGACTTGACTTGTAGAGGAGCAGAGGGGACGGTCTCTTCTGAACCGCCCCACAGGTCCTGCGTCTCCCGGCTAGGCTGCATCCAGGACAGAAGCTCGGTTTCACGGAAACAAAACAGGATCTGAACTGGTCCCGCCCGAGGTTTCACCAGCTGTAGAGATCTGCAGAAGGTCCAGGACTGTGCAGCAGGTCCAGGACTGTGGAGCAGGTCCAGGACTGTGCAGCAGGTCCAGGACTGTGGAGCAGGTCCAGGACTGTGCAGCAGGTCCAGGACTGTGGAGCAGGTCCAGGACTGTGGAGCAGGTCCAGGACTGTGCAGCAGGTCCAGGACTGTGGAGCAGGTCCAGGACTGTTGCAGCAGGTCCAGGACTGTGGAGCAGGTCCAGGACTGTGCAGCAGGTCCAGGACTGTGGAGCAGGTCCAGGACTGTGGAGCAGGTCCAGGACTGTGCAGCAGGTCCAGGACTGTGCAGCAGGTCCGGGACTGTGCAGCAGGTCCGGGACTGTGCAGCAGGTCCAGGACTGTGGCAGCAGGTCCGGGACTGTGCAGCAGGTCCAGGACTGTGGAGCAGGTCCAGGACTGTAGAGCAGGTCCAGGACTGTGCAGCAGGTCCAGGACTGTGGAGCAGGTCCAGGACTGTGCAGCAGGTCCAGGACTGTGCAGCAGGTCCAGGACTGTGGAGCAGGTCCAGGACTGTGGAGCAGGTCCAGGACTGTGGAGCAGGTCCAGGACTGTGCAGCAGGTCCAGGAGGTGAGCAGTCCAGGACTGTCAGGGCAGGACTGTGGAGCAGGTCCAGGACTGTGCAGCAGGTCCAGGACTGTGGAGCAGGTCCAGGACTGTGGAGCAGGTCCAGTCGGGCTGGAGACGGGGCAGCGTCCCAGAACTCAGTTTACAGCAGCATCAGCTGCTGGAGGGAAGTCGGCCTCTCAGACTGTCACATCTCATCTTCTACAACAACAACGGAAAAACAAGCGAACGCGTGAAGGGAAGAAGAAGAAGAAGGAAGCGCGTTCTGAGGAGGATTTTTTTTGTTGTTGTTGCTTTCTTTGGGGCTCTGGGGACATTCCTGCAGCGTTTCTGTCTGAATTACTAGCAGCTGCCCACTCCCTCTTCCAGAGAGCCCGGAGTATCTCCCGCGGGATCTGCAGCATTCTCGTTTCTATGAAATCATTCCAGCAGAGTAGCTTTTAAAAGATGTCATTTCACATTTTCTCTGTTCTTCGGGGTGGGGTGGGGGGGGGGGACAGATTGCGCTCAGATGTGCAGATGGCCGCGGTGGAGGGAACGGGGAAGTGCTGCCCCCTGCTGTTCGGATTTTAAACGACCATGTGGTTTTTGCATGTTCCCTCAACAAGGATGGTTGTTCTGCTCCCGGTACCTGTCAGAGGGGTTTGTGGGATTTTTCCTAAACTTCTACTTCCTGGGGTTGGAGGGCGCGCCACAGTACGGCGTCTGTACCGCGGCTCCATCGCCGAACACCCACAGACTGAGAAGAACTGGACAAACCCCTTCGTGACATCATCCGTAGGTTTTTCAGTGATGCTAGTTAATGTTGCTTTACGTTCGTCCTGATCAAAACGGTCCAGACGTCCTCACCTCAAACGTCCAGAACGAGCCCCGCTGGGGCGTCTGCTCGCACTTGCCAGCAGGTCGGTAAACTTTACCGCCCGAATGTTGCAAGCACTCTTAATTTCAGCTTGGGCAGCACTCGTTTCTGATGTTGCTGGTCCACGGAAGGATCTGAGGTGAAAGTCGCCCAACTGGAGAATTCGGCTGCTGCCGGAAGTTTGGCTGTTGCTGGAGGTTCGGCTGCTGCCAAAGGTTCGGCTTCCGCCGGAGGTTCGGCCTCCGCCGGAGGTATGGCCTCCACCGGAGGTTCGGCTGCTGCCGGAGGTTCGGCTGCCGCCGGAGGTTCGGCTGCTGCCGGAGGTTCGGCTGCTGCTGGAGGTTCGGCTGCCGCCGGAGGTTCGGCTGCTGCCGGAGGTTCGGCTGCTGCCGGAGGTTCAGCTGCTGCCGGAGGTTCGGCTTCTGCCCAAGGTTCAGCTGCCGCCGGAGGTTCGGCTGCTGCCGGAGGTTCGGCTGCTGCTGGAGGTTCGGCTTCCGATGGAGGTTCGGCCTCCGCTGGAGGTTCGGCTGCTGCTGGAGGTTCGGCTGCTGCTGGAGGTTCGGCTGCCGCCGGAGGTTCGGCTGCTGCTGGAGGTTCGGCTGCCGCCGGAGGTTCGGCTGCTGCTGGAGGTTCGGCTGCTGCTGGAGGTTCGGCTTCCGATGGAGGTTCGGCCTCCGCCGGAGGTTTGGCTGTTGCTGGAGGTTTGGCTGTTGCTGGAGGTTCGGCTGCTGCCAAAGGTTCGGCTTCCGCCGGAGGTTCGGCCGCCGCCGGAGGTTCGGCCGCCGCCGAAGGTTCGGCCGCTGCCGAAGGTTCGGCTGCTGCTGGAGGTTCGGCTTCTGCCTAAGGTTTGGTTTCTGCCGGAGGTTCGGCTGCCGCCGGAGGTTCGGCTTCTGCCTAAGATTCGGCTTCTGCCTAAGGTTCGGTTTCTGCCGGAGGTTCGGCTGCTGCCGGAGGTTCGGCTTCTGCCTAAGATTCGGCTTCTGCCTAAGATTCGGCTTCTGCCTAAGGTTCGGTTTCTGCCGGAGGTTCAGCTGCTGCCGAAGGTTCGGCGGCTGCCGGAGGTTCGGCTGCCGCCGGAGGTTCGGCTGCGGTCCAGCTAGTGTCCTCTGGTTATCAGTCTTTGAAGATGCGCCAGGATAGCTGCTTCAGACTGACTTGCTGCACCTTGAACCGACTCAGAACCGGTCTCTTCGTAGAACGAACAGCAGGACGAGCCGTGGTGTCGTCAAACAACGACTGAGCTCTGTTTGCTCTTTATTCGATTCATTCTTGTCCTTCGTCGCTTCTCTTTTCAAGCGTTTTCAGCACATGAAAGCTGCAACAGAGACGTTCGTTTCCCGTCAGCGCACACCGATGACACAACTCCACCTCCGCCTGCACCTCTGCAGCTACGACCCAGGAGGACTCATCGCTGAACCGTTCTGGACATCGTAGCTAAGGCTCCTCGCACAGAAAGCCTTCTGAGTTTGTGAAGTTGAACGTAATTTAAATCGGTCCGGACCATCTATCCTGTTTCTAGAAGGAGAGGGTGAAGGGGAAACGTGGTGGGGGAGACCCCCCCCCTCCTTTTGGACGGTCCTCAATAATAACAAATAAAGAAGAAGAGTGCTGCTGGCAGGCAGGAGGTGAAGTAGAGAACGCTGAACAACAGAACTGCTCATCTGTCGAAGCTGAAGAGCGTCAGAACCGCTGCTCTGACGTCACCTCTACGTTGGACGCTCTGGAGTCTGGCGGCGCTGAAACTCAGGGAAAGGCTGCCCTCAGCTGTTGAGACGCCACTCTGAAACACCGCCGCTGTCACTTCAAAAGGAACGAGCACTTTATGAAGGAGTTAGACACAAAAAGAGTCAAACGAACATGAGGGACGTAACTGTTTCTGTTTGTCATGAAACAGGCTGTGACCTTTTCGTCTTGAAGGAACCGTCCTGGAGACCCGGCTGGACCTTCTGTTGGGCCTTTATTCATTCATGGATCTCTGAGAACCTTCAGCAGCGTTTCTCTCAGCCTGAGGTCACATGACGCACACGCAGTCAGAATTTAACACCTACTAGACAAAGTGAAGGAGCCCAGGTGTCCCTGGGTTAGGAGACACCTGAACAGGTAGACTCCAGGTGGTGTCAAGCTCCTCCCCTAAGGTTAGGTTGTTAGGTTGTTAGGTTGTTAGGGTGTTGCCAATTCGAGTTTCAGGGTGTTGAGAGTTGGGGCGTTAAGGCGTTAGGGTGTTAGGGTGTTACGCTGTTTGAGTTAGGGTGTTAGGAAGTTAGGGTGTTAGGTCGTTAGGGTGTCAGGGTGTTAGCGCGTTGAGAGTTAGGGTGTTAGGTTGTTAGGGTGTTAGGTCGTTAGGTTGTTAGAGTGTTAGGGTTTTACAGTTTATGAGAGTTAGCATGTTAGGGTGTTAGAGTGTTGAGAGTTAGGGTGTTAGGATGTTAGGGCGTTAGGTTGTTAGGGCATTAGGGTGTTAGGGCATTAGGTTGTTAGGGCATTAGGGTGTTGAGAGTTAGGTTGTTAGGGTGTTAGGGTGTTGAGAGTTAGGCCATTAGGGTGTTAGGGCGTTAGGGTGTTGAGAGTTAGGGTGTTAGGTTGTTAGGGCATTAGGGTGTTAGGGTGTTGAGAGTTAGGGCATTAGGGTGTTAGGATGTTAGGGGGCGTTAGGGTGTTAGGATATTAGGGTGTCAAGGCGTTAGCGTGTTAGGGCGTTCTGGTGTTGAGAGTTGGGGTGTTAGGGTGTTAGGATGTTAGGGTGTTAGGGCGTTCTGGTGTTGAGAGTTGGGGTGTTAGGGTGTTAGGATGTTAGGGTGTTAGGGCGTTCTGGTGTTGAGAGTTGGGGCATTAGGGTGTTAGGATGTTAGGGTGTCAGGGTGTTAGGGTGTTAGGATGTTCTGGTGTTGAGAGTTGGGGCATTAGGGTGTTAGGATGTTAGGGTGTTAGGGTGTTCTGGTGTTGAGAGTTGGGGCATTAGGGTGTTAGGATGTTAGGGTGTCAAGGCGTTAGCGTGTTAGGGCGTTCTGGTGTTGAGAGTTGGGGTGTTAGGGTGTTAGGATGTTAGGGTGTCAAGGCGTTAGGGTGTTAGGATGTTCTGGTGTTGAGAGTTGGGGCATTAGGGTGTTAGGATGTTAGGGTGTTAGGGTGTTCTGGTGTTGAGATTTGGGGCGCCCCCTCCTGGGAAGACTGCCAACTGTTTTCTATTAGTTGAAAGTTGAGGTCCAGATTGGGAGTCATTTTCTAACCTTTCCCAGACTCTGGTAACAGGTCTCTCTTGGTGTTGCCTGAACACACCTGAAAGCTCCAGAACTTTCAGGTGTGTTCAGGCAAACCCATGTTTTTTTCCCCGTAGACCAGGCACATTGACTTATTTTTACAAAACAATTGTACTTTTTTCATCAGTTGAGTGTTTTTTAAAGGCCAAACAGCAGTTGAGGCACAACATCTGAACCGGTTTATTGGGTTTAATGAGCTCCGACAGCAGGTTCCTGTTTTTGACTGTGGTGAACATGTTTGTCCGGTTTTTGTCCAGAGTTGCTCTTCAACGGAGGGACGCGCCACCAGCGGTTCCTCTCGGCCCCCCAGCGGTCTGTGCTCTGGTTGCTGAGGCGTCTCCGTGTGGCCCTCAGGAACAAACGCAGTGAAAACACAGCTGTGGACGCTCACCCCTCCGACGGGCCGCGTCTCCACCACGGAGGCCGACGCATCCGTCCGCCCCGGGGGGGCGCCGAGGCCCCAGCGCTGCGTCCCCGCCTCCTACCGTGTGTTTTATTTACTCTCTGGTCACATGGTCCCCGTTCAGACGGCGGCTCTGGCAGAAGCAGTGAGCTTCCCCGCGCGCCGTCTGCAGATGTTGCAGATGTTTATTTGTGCTTGGAGGGCCTTTGTTTTGCTCAGTTGCATCAGTAAGCTGCTCCTCCACCGGTGGGGTCGCATGCCTTCGCGTCGGACCGTTTCCAGCAGCTGGACAGCTGAAGGGCCACGTCCTCAGAGTTGGTTGAACTTGGAGACCAGCAAAACATCCCTCTCTCTCCTTTTATATGCTTGAACCCGCTTATTTAATTCTGAGCTGTGGCATCGTTTTGATCCCATTCAAAATAAAAGTATTTCATTTACAGACGACGCTGTTAAAACCATTAATTCTTCCTGAAGTTTGTTCAGGGATCTCAGTCCAGCTCCAGAGCTCAAAAAAGTCTCCTTTATCATTTACATCCGCCGAAGACATAAAGTTGACATTTTATTTGATATCTTTATTCTCATCATCTACAGAGAAGTTCAAATCAGTCAAAACTACAAACTTTGCTCTGGAAACAACCTGAAACAAAAGTGTTCATCGCCAACTGGTCCAAGAAGTTATTATGATATCCAGGACATATTTGGGCCTAATGTGGGCTAGCTTTGACACCCGTTAGTCCCTCCGTGTGCCAGATGTGTCCCAAAGTCCATGAACGAGTCAAACGTGTTGTATGAGACAGATGTGGCCCAAGTTTCACGAGCTGGTGCTGACGTGGAGGCGAGGAAATTGCTGTGGTCCAAGCCTGGAACCCAAGAAAATGAAGAATCGGTCCATTTCTGGCGGGTACGTGGCCAGGATTAGGAAGCCACGCCCACCTTGAGTCAACGGCGTCAATCAAACCCAACTGTGGACTACGGGTGTGAAAAAAAAAAATCGATTTAGCGATATATCGCGATTTTCGGCCGCTCAATATAAAATCGATTTTTTTCAGCTCCTAATATTGATTTTTTTCATTTTTTTCAAAAACACTAATAATAAACAACAAATAGGTTGTTTTGAAGCAAATAGTTTTGACTCAATATCATCTGATGAACATATACAGCAACTTGATTTTTCATCTCTACCTTTAATTTTGATATTAACTGGGTAGAATATCGCAATATATCGTGATATCAAGATAATATCGTATCACGACCCACGTATCATGATACATATCGTATTGCGAGGTCCTTGCCAATACTCACCCCTACTGTGGACTGAGGGCTCCTCTAGAGATTATAACTCCTCCCACCGGACAGCTCGGGTCCAGGATGGTACGTCTGTCCGATGAAGAGCCCTTTTGAACCCCATTGATTAACACACTGGCGTTGTGATCAGGTTCTATCAGGTGCCCTTTGGTCTCCAGACCAGCGTGACGACTGCGTACATTGTAGGACGGATTCTTTCACGACGGGGACCTGTGACAGCCCAAAGTCGTTGAGTGTAGGTTTGGCCCTGCCGCGTGGCTTCAAACCGACAACTGTCTCTTCTGGTACTCCCTAACTCAGTTGGGACTTGTCTCTTGAGGGATCTCAGCTCATCCCGGCCAGCATGTCCATGTGGACTCCATCTGGAATATAAGTGAGCCCCGCCTAGAACCAAGGTAGATCCCACTCATAGTCCAAAAAGGCAAACACAGACGGGGTTGGCGTGGAACCGACTCACAGCGACACGCCACCATACTCCCACCACCGTGTTTCGCCATGGGAACCGTTTCTTTGTGGCTGAAGGTCTCTTCCTTGCTTCAGCTCACCTTTGGTTCCATCTGACCAAAGGACTGACTTGCAAAACTGGCTTTGATTTGAATCCATGTGAACGGAGGACTTCTTCTCGCTTGATGGTCTCGAAGACCACCTCACACACCGATCTGCATTAAAAACCTTCGGTCCAGTTCAGCAACCTTTATCCTTGCAGACGCTCATTCCTCTTGACATCATGTTCCAACCCAAAGTTTGGTCGCTCTTGCTCTTCCAGCTCTGTCAGGATGTATTTTCCTCAGGATTTGCTTTCTCATGTTTTACAGTGATCCAGCTGTTCCAGACACAGTCAAACTCTTTGGAAATGCCAGTACAGTTTACCTTCCTTCAGATGACCATCCACAAACTCCAAGATGTTTTTGTTTCAAGGTTTTTTCACGGCGATATTGCTTCTTAAAAAGAGCAATGGTGGCGTCTCTAAGTCAGGTGTGAAAGTATTTAGAGTACAAAGAATAACTGTCATTTTAAAAAGAGATCTGCCATCCTGAAGAAAGAACCAGTGAAATTACTGTGGAGATGGACCGGCACGCCTTCTAATACCACTTTGTCCCACTAGGGGTGATATAAATCACTGTTGTGTTGAGTCCCAGGAGCTGCGAGAGGTTGAGGCTCATCAGCTGGCAGTAGACCAGTTAGAATGAGAGCAGTTAGCCCTCGCTAACCAGCCATAGCTTCTTTCGGAAATTTCACAAATTTCTGCCGTCAAGTTGGACGTTTTAACGTGAAGTTCAGTGGAGATTGATTCAGTGCTAGAGCCAGACCCTAATGGTTGGTAGAGGAACTGCAGCCTCTAGTGGTCGGTGGAGGAACTGCAGCCTCTAGTGGTCAGTAGAGGAACCACAGCCTCTAGTGGTCGGTAGAGGAACTGCAGTCTCTAGTGGTCGGTAGAGGAACTGCAGCCTCTAGTGGTCAGTGAAGGAACTGCAGCCTCTAGTGGTCGGTGGAGGAACTGCAGCCTCTAGTGGTCGGTAGAGGAACTGCAGTCTCTAGTGGTCAGTAGAGGAACCACAGCCTCTAGTGGTCAGTAGAGGAACTGCAGCCTCTAGCGGTCGGTAGAAGAACTGCAGCCTCTAGTGGTCGGTAAAGGAACCGCAGCCTCTAGTGGTCTGTAGAGAAACTGCAGCCTCTAGTGGTCGGTAGAGGAACTGCAGCCTCTAGTGGTCGGTAGAGAAACTGCAGCCTCTAGTGGTCGGTAGAGGAACTGCAGCCTCTAGTGGTCGGTAGAGAAGCTGCAGCCTCTAGCGGTCGGTAAAGGAACTGCAGCCTCTAATGGTCGGTAGAGGAACTGCAGCCTCTAGTGGTGGGTAGACAAACTGCAGCCTCTAGTGGTCGGTAGAGGAACTGCAGCCTCTAGTGGTCGGTAGAGGAACTGCAGCCTCTAGTGGTCATTAGAGGAACTGCAGCCTCTAGTGGTCATTAAAGGAACTGCAGCCTCTAGTGGTCAGTAGAGAAACTGCAGCCTCTAATGGTCAGTAGAGGAACTGCAGCCTCTAGTGGTCGGTAGAGGAACTGCAGCCTCTAGTGGTCATTAAAGGAACTGCAGCCTCTAGTGGTCAGTAGAGGAACTGCAGCCTCTAGTGGTCAGTAGAGGAACTGCAGCCTCTAGTGGTCAGTAGAGGAACTGCAGCCTCTAGTGGTCGGTAGAGGAACTACAGCCTCTAGTGGTCGGTGGAGGAACTAGAAATAGAAACTAAGAAATAGACTTTGTTGCAGTTCTATTACTGACCACTAGGGGAACAGAACAAATCTCCACTGAGCTCCATATTAAAATGTCCAACTTTAGAGCAGAAACAAACGTACTTACAGCCTGGTACAAAAAACATTTTGGGTTTTTTATCGTTAGAGTTTATGTCCATGGACCTAATAAGGTGAGATTTTATTACTGACAACTGATTCGGTTCAACCGTTGACAGATTTGATCAGGTCTGGTTTGAAGGAAACAAGAAATCACTTGTTGATCATTTTAATCTCTTCAGTTCTCACTGCTTGTTTCATTTTTAAAATAAAGAAAACATGGTATTTGTTTCGTGTTCTAAAGTGAGCCAACTGGGGTCGACTGAGGTCTGTTTTACTGAATAAAGTTTAAGAAAGTACTTTGGGGGAAATCTTTCATGGTTCACTGGATCATTTGGACCTAAACCGGTGTTAACTACATTATAATGAGTCCAGAACCTTCCATGAGACGACATCCAGCCACGTCGGCGCATCATCAAAAACAGAGCGGACACTGACCCCCGTGACCGCGGGAGTCGCGTCTAACGGGGAACACACACAAACACCGAGGTCCCCCGTTCCTCGGCGGGGCACCGTGTCACTTCCTCCTGGGGGCTGAGAGTCGTCCGTAAGTTGTTCCACCTGCTCTCCTGCCTCTGGTCCGAATGCCGCCGCGGCGCTCTGACGGGAGTCGAAGCCCGCTTGTTGTTTCAGCTTCCCCTCATCCAAAGCATTCCCTGGAGGAGCAGAGGGGGGGGGGGGGGGGGGGGGGGCTGGACGCGTCCCGGAGGGATCCACATGACTCGTGGAGGGGAATCGTTCGCTTTGATGTCCGCCGTCCCCTCGGCCTCGTTGGGCCACGCTGGAGTTCGTCTGGATATCTGACAAATAAAAGCGATAAATCTTCCTCTCCTGCTCCGAAATGCACATGCTAGCCATGCTAGCCATGCTAGCCACGTAGCCACGTAGAGGAGGTCCTCGTGTTGAGGTGTGGTCAGTCATCTCCTGCAACACCGTACGAAAAGAACCGGACAAGCCAACTATGATGTCACTCGTCGGTTGTTGGGGTATGTTGCACGATGTCGCATGCTCCTCATCTGGTTTTTAGGGGGTTAGGGTTAGGGTTAGGGGTTAGGGGTTAGGGGTTAAGGGTACGGGTTAGGGGGTAGGGGTTAGGGTTAGGTTAGGAGTAGGGTTTAGGAGTAGGGGTAGGGTATGTTGGGTAGGGTTTGTTGGGTTAGGGTTAGGGGTTAGGGTAGGGTTAGGGGTTAGGGTTAGGGGTTAGGGGTTAGAGGTAGGGTAGGGGTAGGGTTTAGGGTTAGTGGGTTAGGGGTGGGTAGGGTAGGGGTTAGGGTTAGGTTAGGGTATGGGTTAGTCGGGTTAGGGTAGTTAGGGGTAGGGTTAGTAGGGTTAGGGGTTAGGGTTAGGGGTTAGGGTTAGGGGGGTAGGGTTAGGGGGTTAGGGGTCGGGTTAGGGTTAGGGGGTTCGGGGTTAGGGGGGTAGTGTTAGGGTTAGGGGTTAGGGTTAGGTTAGGTAGGGTTTTAGGGTTAGGGTTAGGGTTAGGGTCGGGTTAGTTAGGGTTCGGGTTCGGGTTAGGGGTTAGGTCGGGGTTAGGTTAGGGGTAGGGGGGGGTTAGGTTAGGGTTAGTTTGGGTTGGGGTTGGGTTAGGGGTAGGGGTTAGGGTTTTTAGGGTTAGGTTAGGGGGTTGGGTTAGGGGTTAGGGGTTAGGGGTTAGGGTTAGGGGTTAGGGTTAGGGGTTAGGGGTTAGGGGTTAGGGATTAGGGTTAGAGTTAGGGTATGGGTTAGTACCAGACTGGGCCTGACCCAGCGTGCACATGTTTCCGCCCTTTCATCTCACCGAGGATGATTCAAAGCTTACCGAACTCTCTTGTTTGGACGGTCACCAACTGATCACGTAAAAACGATAAAAGGAAGCCGTTTCCTCGCTGAACCTCGCCGCTCCGAGTGGTTCCAATAACGCGAGGCGGATATAAAGGGGCCTTTTAACAGCCCCGGCTCTAAATATCTAATAACATCCACCACATGAAGCCTCTCTAACTGTTACACATGAGCTTCTCTGAGCAGATAGAAAATTAACTTCAGCTGCTGTTTTTCGTTTTCTCTCTCTTTTTTTTTTTGTTCCCCTCCAGATTCTTGGATTTCTCCGCTCGCATGTTGCAAGCAAAAACTCCAGAGATCAGATGATTGTTGCTCCTCTGATGATGATGTCAGCTCGTGTCATGACATCCTTCCAGCTCCCTCTCGGGTGCCAATTTGGGATTCTCTTAAAGCATGAGAACAGGCGGGAAACGAGTCGGGCCCGTCGGCCCGTTTACATGTGCTCTCGCTCAGCGGATTCTTGACCAAATTAGAAACAGTCCAACATGTGTCGCTGCGTATCAGATGGATCCATCTGGCAGGAAGAAAAAGTAGCATTTCAGAAGAACTGGGAACGAGCCTTTTCTCCCTCCGACGGGAGTCGACCGAGTAGTTTTTATCTTCCGTCAGTAACTTCTCCAGGAATGTTTTGGCCTGAAAACAATCCATGATGAATCACGCAAACATCTTGCATCAACGTTTTGCTTTTCCGCGGTTTTTGTACCAAGAACGCTTCCGTCTGGACAGTTTTTTTGTTTTTTTTTTTTTACTTTGTGACATCACAGAGGGCCGGCTTTCCTCGTCCCGTCATTTTCTCCAAACACCTGTTGGAGGTGTCGTTTCCGCAGAACGACCGCCGAGGAGCTTCGCCGCCATCGACGGCGGCCCCACGTCAAAGAGGCACGATTTTAGGAGTCAT
This sequence comes from Hirundichthys speculiger, assembly GCA_018398805.1. Taxonomy (NCBI): domain Eukaryota; kingdom Metazoa; phylum Chordata; class Actinopteri; order Beloniformes; family Exocoetidae; genus Hirundichthys; species Hirundichthys speculiger. Next base: position 173,325 of record JAGFBZ010002576.1, on the reverse strand, counting down.
GACTTTACGGCAAAAATCTCAAAAAGCTGCAATTTTGAAAATTTCCCGATTTGCAGACAAAAAGTAATAATTTAAAGTAAAAGCTCGTGACTGTGGGAAATTTCAGAATTTATGACAAAAATTAGCTTTTTCGACAAAGTTAGCAACTTTAAAACAAGAATTTGTGATTTTAGGACAGAAAGTCGTAATTTTACATCAACAAGTTGTGATTTGCTAAAAGGTGATTTGTTACAGGAAAAAGTTGTAAAAATCAGTAAATAATAAGTAAACGTGCAATTTTACAAATTCATGATGTTTGCAAAATTTTGGATTTTTTGAAAAAATTTTCTTTGTACAACAAAAAGTTGCTAAACTGGCAATTTTACAAGAATTCATTCTTATCGAAATTGTGACTTTTTGACAATATGGCCAAAAAAACAAACCAAGAATTCTTTAAAATTATATATTTTTTTAAGGAAAAACCAATAAATTTTTGTTATAAAATAACATTATATTTTAACTTATTATTGCAATGTTTTGTTGTAAAATATCAACTTGTTTAAAAACAAAAGCACCACCGCTTGTTGACGGGGAAATGCACTATGGGATGTTTTTTTTTTTTTTTACTTTGTGACATCACAGAGGGCTGGCTTTCCTCGTCCCGTCATTTTCTCGAAACACCTGTTGGAGGTGTCGTTTTCCGCAGAACGACCGCCGAGGAGCTTCGCCGCCATCGACGGCGGCCCCACGTCAAAGAGGCACGATTTTAGGAGTCACGACTTTACGGCAAAAATCTCAAGAAGCTGCAGTTTTAAAAATTTCACGATTTGCAGACAAAAAGTAAAAATTTGATGTAAAAACTCGTGACTGTGGGAAATTTCAGAATTTATGGACAAAAATTAGCTTTTTCGACAAAGTTTTCGACAACTTTAAAACAAGAATTTGTGATTTTAGGACGGAAAGTCGTAATTTTACATCAACAAGTTGTGATTTGCTAAAAGTTGATTTGTTACAGGAAAAAGTTGTAAAAATAAATAAATAATAAGTAAACGTGCAATTTTACAAATTCATGATGTTTGCAAAATTTTGGATTTTTTGAAAAAATTTTCTTTGTACAACAAAAAGTTGCTAAACTGGCAAATTCATTCTTATCGAAATTGTGACTTTTTGACAATATGGCCAAAAAAACAAACCAAGAATTCTTTAAAATTATATATTTTTTTAAGGAAAAACCAATAAATTTTTGTTATAAAATAACATTATATTTTAACTTATTATTGCAATGTTTTGTTGTAAAATATCAACTTGTTTAAAAACAAAAGCACCACCGCTTGTTGACGGGGAAATGCACTATGGGATGTTTTTTTTTTTTTTAACTTTGTGACATCACAGAGGGCCGGCTTTCCTCGTCCCGTCATTTTCTCCAAACACCTGTTGGAGGTGTCGTTTCCGCAGAACGACCGCCGAGGAGCTTCGCCGCCATCGACGGCGGCCCCACGTCAAAGAGGCACGATTTTAGGAGTCACGACTTTACGGCAAAAATCTCAAGAAGCTGCAGTTTTAAAAATTTCACGATTTGCAGACAAAAAGTAATAATTTGATGTAAAAACTCGTGACTGTGGGAAATTTCAGAATTTATGACAAAAATTTGCTTTTTCGACAAAGTTTTAGCAACTTTAAAACAAGAATTTGTGATTTTAGGACAGAAAGTCGTAATTTTACATCAACAAGTTGTGATTTGCTAAAAGTTGATTTGTTACAGGAAAAAGTTGTAAAAATCAGTAAATAATAAGTAAACGTGCAATTTTACAAATTCATGATGTTTGCAAAATTTTGGTTTTTTTGAAAAAATTTTCTTTGTACAACAAAAAGTTGCTAAACTGGCAATTTTACAAAAATCTTTCATTTTTCTTGAAATTGAAATTTTTTTGACTTTTTTGACAAATATGGCCAAAAAAACAAACCAAGAATTCTTTAAAATTTTATTTTTTTAAGGAAAAAACCAATAAATTTTTGTTATAAAATAACATATTATATTTTAACTTATTATTGCAATGTTTTGTTGTAAAATATCAACTTGTTTAAAAACAAAAGCACCACCGCTTGTTGACGGGGAAATGCACTATGGGATGTTTTTTTTTTTACTTTGTGACATCACAGAGGGCCGGCTTTCCTGGTCCCGTCATTTTCTCCAAACACCTCAAACCTGCTGGAGGTGTCGTTTCCACAGAACGACCGCCGAGAGGGGGCCAAGCACCACCGCTTGCTGATGGAGAAATGCATCCTGGGATGTTTTGGCGTAAGACATTCTCCACCACTTGGGCGGAGGTGGAACTTGTCCGGGATCTTGACTGATGCAGACCGACAACCACAACTCCAAAAAATGTTTGTGGAGCGTAAATCAAAACAGAAAGCAACAATCTGCAAACCTCATGGAGCCATATTTTATTCTCAGCAGACCACGAGGAACATCTCAGATGTTAAATGGAAAATATTAGCTCATTTTCTTACACAGCTGTTCCAGCTGCAGAAAGACCAAAAATGCATCTTCCCGAGTCGAACTTGCCACGTATGAACTTCCAAGTCCAGACTCGGTGGACGTCGAATTGAGAAACATTCACAATCTCCAGCACCTACGAGGTCCACCTCAAGACCTTCACTTGGTTGGAAACATCTCCAAAGAAGGTTTCCAGCAGGAGGATCCCAGGAGCTCTGTTGTCTCCCTCTGGTGGACCGGCCAGGCCAAGGATGATTCAGCAGTGAGCACCTGATGTTGGGGAGCACCTGATGTTGGGGAGCACCTGATGTTGAGGAGCACCTGATGTTGGGGATGTTGGGGAGCACCTGATGTTGAGGAGCACCTGATGTTGGGGATGTTGGGGCACCTGATGTTGGGGAGCACCTGATGTTGGGGAGCACCTGATGTTGGGGAGCACCTGATGTTGGGAGCACCTGATGTTGGGGAGCACCTGATGTTGGGAGCACCTGATGTTGGGAGCACCTGATGTTGGGGAGATGTTGGGGAGCACCTGATGTTGGGGAGCACCTGATGTTGGGAGCACCTGATGTTGGGGAGCACCTGATGTTTGGGGAGCACCTGATGTTGGGGAGCACCTGATGTTGAGGAGCACCTGATGTTGGGGAGCACCTGATGTTGGGGATGTTGGGGAGCACCTGATGTTGGGAGCACCTGATGTTGGGAGCACCTGATGTGGGGAGCACCTGATGTTGGGGAGCACCTGATGTTGGGGAGCACCTGATGTTGGGGAGCACCTGATGTTGGGGAGCACCTGATGTTGGGGAGCACCTGATGTTGGGGAGCACCTGATGTTGGGGAGCACCTGAGGAGCACCTGATGTTGAGGAGCACCTGATGTTGGGGAGCACCTGATGTTGGGGATGTTGGGGAGCACCTGATGTTGAGGAGCACCTGATGTTGAGGAGCACCTGATGTTGGGGATGTTGGGGAGCACCTGATGTTGGGAGCACCTGATGTTGGGGAGCACCTGATGTTGGGGAGCAGCACTGATGTTGGGAGCACCTGATGTTGGGGAGCACCTGATGTTGCGGAGCACCTGATGTTGGGGAGCACCTGATGTTGGGGATGTTGGGGAGCACCTGATGTTGGGGAGCACCTGATGTTGAGGAGCACCTGATGTTGGGGAGCACCTGATGTTGGGGAGCACCTGATGTTGGGGAGCACCTGATGTTGGGGAGCACCTGATGTTGGGGAGCACCTGATGTTGAGGAGCACCTGATGTTGAGGAGCACCTGATGTTGGGGATGTTGGGGAGCACCTGATGTTGGGAGCACCTGATGTTGGGAGCACCTGATGTTGGGGAGCACCTGATGTTGAGGAGCACCTGATGTTGGGGATGTTGGGGAGCACCTGATGTTGGGGATGTTGGGGAGCACCTGATGTTGGGGAGCACCTGATGTTGGGGAGCACCTGATGTTGAGGAGCACCTGGGGAGCACCTGATGTTGAGGAGCACCTGATGTTGGGGAGCACCTGATGTTGGGGAGCACCTGATGTTGGGGAGCACCTGATGTTAGGGAGCACCTGGTGACCGGGCCTTCATCACGGCGTCAGGGAACACGGACTGTGGCGGCCTCGGTCAGCGCTGTGGCGCCGCCGGCCTGCCGTTCCCAGCTCACTCTGCTCATATCATCTCTGTAACGTGACCGAGCCTGTTGAAATACCGAGCGCAGCTGCTGATGTGACTCAGGAGGATCTCGAGAGAAACCAGCACAAAGTTCACGTCTCTGATAGCGGAGCAGAAACTTTAGACGACCTTTCCGCAGAAATCCCCCCCCTTCCTGGTCTCCGTTTGACCTCTTGAAGTCAAGGACACACCCAGAGACTCCTTAACTGTCCCTGAAAGATGAGAGGAAACAAACGATCACACAAAGTCCATCACTTCATTTTGTTTGCATTAATCGGCTGCTCTCATAGTTTTTCTTTTAATTACTTAAAGAAACAGTCCAACAGTCCTGAACTGATGCCGTTTCTTTAAATGCTCAGAAACAGGCCTCAGATGGGCAACACCAAGTACCCGCTACATCTAATACTTACTGTCAAAGCACGGTGGTGGAGGGGTGATGATCGGGGGTCAGGGGTTGTGGAGAATATTCTAGAGGGTCATCTGACCGACAGCTGAAGCTTGAATGAACCCTGGTCATGTGACAGGATGATGACACCCCCAAACCCGGAAAAAGACCACAGAACGACCGCCGAGGAGCTCCGCCGCCATCGACGGCGGCCCCACGTCAAAGAGCCGCGATTTTATAAGTCGCGACTTTACGCCAAAAATGTCAAGAAGCTGCAGTTCTGTAAATTTCACAATTCGTCGACAAAAAGTAATCATTCGATGTCAAAAACCCGTGATTGTGTGAAATTTTTGATTTTATGACAAAAATTAGCTTTTTCGACAAAGTTAGCAACTTTAAAAAAAGAATTTTTGATTTTAGGACAGAAAGTCGTAATTTTACATCAACAAGTTGTGATTTGCTAAAAGTCGATATGTTACAGGAAAAAGTTGTAAAAATAAGTAAATAATAAGTAAACATGTGCAATTCTACAAATTCCTGATGTTTGCAAAATTTTTGATTTTTTGAAAAATTTTTTTCTTCCTACAACAAAAAGTTGCTAAACTGGCAATTTTACAAGAATTTATTCTTATCGAAATTGTGACTTTTTCACAAAATTTTGCCAAAAAAAAAGCAAGTAAAGAATTTTGTATCATCTCTGTAGCATCTCGTGTCCTGGGAGATCTGAGGTCACCTGACCGACAGCTGAAGCTTGAATGAACCCTGGTCATGTGACAGGATGATGACACCCCCAAACCCGGAAAAAGGACCACAGAACGACCGCTGAGGAGCTCCGCCGTCATCGACGGCGGCCCCACGTCAAAGAGCCGCGATTTTATAAGTCGCGACTTTACGGCAAAAATGTCCATAAGCTGCAGTTCTGTAAATTTCACAATTCGTCGACAAAAAGTAATCATTCGATGTCAAAAACCCGTGACTGTGTGAAATTTTTGATTTTATGACAAAAATTAGCTTTTTCGACAAAGTTAGCAACTTTAAAACAAGAATTTGTGATTTTAGGACAGAAAGTCGTAATTTTACATCAACAAGTTGTAATTTGCTAAAAGTCGATTTGTTACAGGAAAAAGTTGTAAAAATAAGTAAATAATAAGTAAACATGTGCAATTTTACAAATTCCTGATGTTTGCAAAATTTTTGATTTTTTGGAAAAAATTTTCTTCCTACAACAAAAAGTTGCTAAACTGGCAATTTTACAAGAATTTATTCTTATTGAAATTGTGACTTTTTCACAAATATTGCCAAAAAAAAAGCAAGTAAAGAATTTTGTATCATCTCTGTAGCATCTCGTGTCCTGGGAGATCTGAGGTCACCTGACCGACAGCTGAAGCTTGAATGAACCCGGGTCATGTGACAGGAAGTTCTGCAGTGACCAGAGATGTTCTAACTTCACCGGTCAAAGTTCACATGAGGCTTTTGTTAAAAAAATAACAGCTTGTCATGTTCACATTTGGAAAAGGATATGCAACAAGAGCGTTTTTGTTCCGTTTATCTTTTCGTCTGAGTTTTAGTGGTTTTAAAGTGCTCTGGTAGCTCCTGCTGGGTGGTCTGGTCATGCTGGTATGAATGGTTGGAAGGTGAATGTGAGCAGCACCAGCTTTGGTCTCCTTGATCGTAAGAAAGAAGATGCCACCATGAAGACCAGCAAAGATCTCGTCCCTGAAGACAAACACCTGAGTTGGTTCTCAGGATTATTTAACACCTCCTGAACTCCATTTGATTCTCGATTCCAGCTCATCCTGTTTTATCTTTGCTTCTCCTCATCAGCTACGCTACATTTGATGGACCAGGAGGACCGCCAACGCCATCGCTTTCCTCAGAAAATATCCAGCCGGGGTTTATGTAACCTCTCTGTTTTCCCCCGTAAACCTCTCGCCGTGCTTCTTTGAGGTTTCACGCTCCGCATCGCGCTGCCATTTTGCCACCCTCCACTTGTTATTACATCAGATACGTGAGTGCAAACGCCTGGCATGGCATCATGGGAAATCACTGCGCTGCGAAGTGGTTCCAGTTCTTTTAGGCTGGAGGAGACCTCCTTCTGAGAATCAGATAGACTTATCTGCCAGAAATTATTTAAGTGGCTCATTTTGGAGGAATTTTTCTAAGTGAACGCTCGCCTGCAAAACAGACGAGGTTCTGAAGGTGTTGGACAAAATAATTCAAAATGTCAGACTGCGGAGGGAAAATTGAGGCTAAACGGTGAGTTTGTGTTGGAGGTCATAATGGTCATAATGGCTGATGGATGTGAAGGAACAAACGAGGAAATCAGCCACAGAGCAGCTGTTTAGGTCAAAAAGGCAAAAAAACAAACAAACATGCAATACCATAAAAGCTGTGATTTTACAAGAAAAACCACCTAATTAATGTTTAAAACTAAAAAACACTCGGAGAGCGCAGACCTCCGCCAAGCGTAACAGTTCTCCCATATAGCGATTTACAGATTAAAATCCGCGTTCTAGTTCAGATCCGGATCAGCCTTTGAAATTTGATAGAGGTTCCTCATTGTCAATCCCTGAGTCAAATTTCATGAGTTTTGGGCGATAATTAACGGAGATATTGAGAAACAAATTTTTTGGCCCCATTGACCGCAACGTTATCGAAAATTTGAAAGGGATCCAGAATCCAGGATTTCTTCCGGATCAGAACCAAAATGAAATCAGTTCTTCATTTTCACATTTCTGACAACTCCTGAAAATTTCATCAAAATCCGTCCATAACTTTTTCAGTTATATTGTGAACAGACAGACAGATAAACGCCAGCAGAAACACAACTTCCTTTGAGGAGGTAATGAATAAATAATTAAATTTAAAAAAGTTGTGATTTTGAAATTTGGCCTTTTTTATTGCCCCCAAAAAAATCATAATTATGGGACAAAAAAAATTTCATTTATACAAAAGAAAATTACAAATTGAGAGGTCCTAATTTTATTATGTGAGTTTGGAAACGTTGATATTTTACAACAAAATTAATAATTTTAAGTTCAAAAGTTGCAATTTTGTGAAATTAGTTATTTTACAACAAAACGTTGTGATTTCACAAGATAAAGTAACTATTTTTTTTAATAAATAAATAAATAAAATTTTGTTTTTTAATCCCCAAAAAACTATTATTCTAGGAAATAATTCAATTATATAAAAAATGAAAACCAAAAAAACAATTATACGTATTGGGAGAGCACATATTTTTTTTACCCCCCAAAAATTCTGATGATAGAACAAAAAAAATCAATTATACAAAAACAAAACTATTTTACAAATTGAAAAGTTGATTTTACAACGAAAATTATAATTTTAAGTTCAATCGTTGCAATTTTGTGAAATTTGTGATTTTACAACAAAAATTTGTGATTTAACAAAATAAAGTAACTAATTTTTGTTAAGAAATAAATAAATAAATAAATAAATAAAACTGTGACTTTAAAACTTTTGTGTTTTTTTAATCCAAAGAAATTATGATTATAGGAAAAAAAATTCAATTGTACAAAAAAGAAAAGAAAAAAAATTATACGTATTGAGAGAGCTTTTTTTTTTACCCCCCAAAAATTCTGATGATAGAACAAAACAATCAATTATACAAAAACAAAACAATTTTACGAATTGAGAGGTTGTAATTTTATTATGTGATTTTGGAGAAGTTGATATTTTATATTTGTGTCTTTATGACAAAAGTCTTGTTTTTCAAACAAAAAGTCTTGATTTTTTTAAATTCCAAAATTACAATAAAATGCTGTTTTTTTTACAAGAAAAATTTGTGATTCTATTCTAAAATAAAAAGTCAATTTTTTTGCTAAATTTGACATTTTATGGCTAATCTTTTTTAACAGCAAAAACTTGTCAGAGACAAGTGAAATTCACCATTTTACAACAAGAGTTTGTTATTTAAGGAGTAAAAGTTTAAGGTTTTGATGGTGTAGCCTAGCGGTACGTCAATGATAAAAGCAAGTGAGAACGGTGAACAAATGTGAGCCGGTTGGTCAGAAACGCCACCGTAGACGTAAACCACGGCTGGCCAACATCAGAAGACGTCCACACTGATGGAGAGACAACACGAACGGTTCAGAAACGTCACTGTTCACAGCTGTGGCCCATAACTTTCCCAATCTGCCTCTGGTGGAAGTAAATCTGCGTAGATCTGCGCTGCACAGATCCGCTATGATCAACCACTCAATGAAAAAAACGAGTTCTAAGAACCGCCAGGTGCTTTAGCCTCATTTTCCCACGTTTTTTTACGCCTCGCTTCTCATTCAGCTAATGTCTAAAACGCCTCAGTAAAAGGACCTTTAAAGCACCGTGATGGTGTTGCACCATCATCTATATGAATCTCAGTTCCACGTATGATTTGCACATGGTAACATCTTATTTTCTTCATATGTTCAGCACGTCGTTACGCTAAACTTTTTCATTATCTTGTACTGGGTCGTGTCTCAACGCGATCACTCCTCTTATGATTGTGATTAATATACTTTTTTCCTAATTTTTCCACGTTATTTCAGTTTGGTTACGCCTCTTCCTCCGTATATCTCATGTGGGGTTTTGTCGCATCTTTTCTGCGCAGTTATTTTGCGTGTGGTAAACGACTCTGTCACAAGCTTTTTCCGTCCCGCTGCTGTTCATACGTGCGACTCTTCACCAGTTTTTATTCTGGTTGCTGGTGGGTTGAGGTGTCGGGCTCAACAATCACTTTAAAAGACGCAGTAAAAAGCAGCTGAGAGCTACCTGTGACCAGTCAGAGATAATAATTAACGCTGGGCAAGTTAACGCGTTATTATCACGTTAACTCAATCATTTATTAATGCTGACATTTATTTAACTCATGTTGCTCACATGCTTTTGTTTTGAAAAGTCTGTTACTGGCTGCTGCGGAACCAGAAGACAGTAAACATGCGGTAAAGCTAAAACGGTAAAAATCCGTGAACTTTACAGTTCAGGTAGCAACTCAGGTAGAAATATTAACAATTCTGTCTGGAAAAGAAAATTCTGTACTGCAACCAAACGTTTGTGATCATTCCTCCATGTTCCATCAGATCTGCTCCATGTGTTCACTGTCCTGCTGTTCTCTAGCTGGTTACTGCAGTGCAGCTCCATCTAGTGGCTCAGATGTGTAATGACAACAGAAAGTCCAGTCCTCCATTATAAAACTAATTCAGTTCTGTGGCCCTGTTTTTTAATTTCTTTTTTCCATCCAAGTCTAAAATTGAAATATAAAAAAAAAAAAACAGGCATTTTTTGGTTGTTTTTTTTTTGTGTTAGATTAAAAACACAAAAAAACTTAATAAAATGTCACTTTTTAATTTCTTTTATTTTTGATTGACCGTTGAAAATGGAAAGAATGAATGATACACGGATTGATAAAGTTACAGAACTTTAACATGGACATTTTAATTTTAAAGTTCTCCCAGACGGAGGATTCAACAGAAACAAGGTTATTTGTAACAACTGACAAGTTGAACTCCCCGTTAAAAGTTTCTGCTGTTACCTCAGAAATTACCTGTTTTAATGTTCTGATTGTGCTGAGACACAATCATTTTGTTGGATTTTGTTTGTAGATTTTTTTTTATTTTTTATAAAAACAAGACATTAATGTCCTGGCAGTAGCAATAAGCTTTAGTATATATTACATGTTTTAAGATGAGATTTACACTAAATATGTGTTACTGACAAGTGCTGATGTTAAAAGTGTTTGAACAACAAATGTTATGGCACTTTAGTTCATATGGCAGCAGAACATTTAAATAAAAGTGACCTTTACACTACTGTTGAATTCATTATTTGATTTTGCGTATACAATGCGATTAATCACGATTAATCAGGGAAATAATGCGATTAATCGCGATTAATCAGGGAAACATGCAATTAATCGCGATTAATCAGGGAAATAATGCTATTAATCACAATTAATCAGGGAAATAATGCTATTAATCGCAATTAAAAATTTGAATCGTTGCCCAGCCGTGGTTCTCCGGTGTTTCTGATCAAACCTTCACGGTTCTCCATGGTTCTCCGTCAGTACGTCTTTGTTATCTCATGTGAAACAAGTGCAGAAAGAGGAGAATGTTTGCTTCTATGTAACGTGAGGCGGTCCGCTCTGTTTGTACGTCATCTATCAAATCAGGCAACGTTGCAAAAACACGAGCTGTTGATCTTGAAGTTGGGGGGGATGACAGAAAAGTTACAAGTCCATCATGATGTCATGGTGACACGTTGAAAGCTGCAGACCGTGACACGTGGAGACGCCGCGGCAACAATAAACCCGTATAATCCGAACCTTCTGCTGAGCTGACGTGAAGCCGTCACTCCGCTGCTGCTCGCGTCAGTTTCCGGGGTTTTCAGTCGTGGGACGTCTAATTGTTTTCCAAGCCGCAGTCAGCGGGGTTTTTATTGGCCCTTGGCTCCGGGCGACCGCCGTATATCTGCGGAGACCGATAGGGCTGTTAATCAATAGCGATGACTCATTGATTTCCCGGCCACTGGAGTTTCAACACAGTCCCGTTCCCCGCGACCTCGCGGTGTTTTCGGCCACGCAGCGAGTGACGGGGATGAGTTACGACACGTTTCTCCAGCCAGAAGATAAACACACGGAGTGCACACAAACCGCTACGAGCGCTATCCGCTTACGTGTTTTCGTAGGGGGGGGGGGGGGGGGGGGGGGGGCGCAGACATGTGACCCAGATGGCGTTGCCGTTCCCCGTTGTTGAATGTAATGCAGTGATGCTGAAAACAATCCGTGGAATGAGTCCTCGGAGAGAAACGCCAGATCCTCTTCCAGCTCTGAGTCGTCCTCGTAAAATCCCGCCGTCGGCAGACGGGACACGACTGAAGTGAGACGGATGCACGTCGTGAGTCCTGACGGCGCCGCGATCCGAGCTGAAGCCATTCAAGCGTCTCCAGACGAGCCAGTCGTCTCAGTCGCCATGTTGATTTCTGAGCTGTGAATCGAGGCCTAACAGAGCCAGGTTAGGGTTAGGGGTTTAGGGTTAACCCTAACCCTAAACCCCTAACCCTAAACCCCTAACATTACCCCCCTCCTAACCCCAATCCAATTCCCAACCCTCGTCCCTGATCTTAACCCCCTAGCCTGGGTCTAAAAAAGCTTATTGGGCATGTAAATTCATCGATAAAAATTAAATGAATACATATCTATGAAAAGCACATATAGTAGATTCTAGATTTGAAATTTCATAATTTTGGCCACCCTGGTGGAGCAGTGGTTAGGGCAGGCAGCCATATACAGAGGCTACAGTCCTCGTGCGGCTGGTCGTGAGTTCGATTCCCGGCTCAGCGACTCTTTCTCACGTGTCTTCCCCATTCTCTCTGCCCCCCTTCCTGTCTCTCAACTTTCAATAAAAGGCCACTAGAGCCAAAAAAATCTTTAAAAAAAAGAAATTTCATAATTTTAGCTAAAAAATTACGTGTTCTATAAGGTTTTATCTAAATTACATAAAAGGCGATTGGAAGCGTAAAATTAGAATCGCGAACCTGAAACTCGAACCTGAAAACCAAGCCATTTATTTTTTTTGATAATTTAGTGTGTCCCAGGCCTGAAGAAGACTTTTTTAGGTTGAAATGTTGCTGCGGCACACTTTTCTTTTAAATTTCAGATTAAAAACAAATTCATTAAATTTTTTTTATTTCATTTTATTTATTTATGTAAAAAAATCATTTAATTTGATTTTTTTTTTTAAAAGGGATAAAACATGTCCATGCGGGACGGGGGAGGTGCGGAGGTTGGCCCCGTGCACCTCGTTATTTTCAGGGTCCACCGCCCCCCCAACAGACTCTTTCTAAGCAGACTCTGTCTAAGCAAGATGGCGGCGCGTGAACAACGCGAGGCTCAGCGTCTCTCCAGAATCTGCTATTTAGTGGTTTTCTACCTACTTTTCACCTGACTTTTCGTTCAAACTACTTATAGGCTTTACAATTACTGTTAATACTGTTTATATTGTTGTACATACTCATACTGTTTACACTATTTATACATATCATTCATAGCGCTACAATTACTACCCATCATGTTAATACTGTTAGTCTATACATATGTATATAAATATTTATATCCTGCATAGCACTTCTGGATAGATGCAAACTACATTTCGTTACCTTGTACTTGTGACAGTGTAATGACAATAAAGTTGAATTCTATTCTATTCTATTCTATTCATACAGGAGTATTTTAAAGAGAGTACGTTTTGCACATGAGTCTCCTGGAGACAGTTTGCTTTGTAATAGATGCTAGAAAAATCAAATTGGATTGAGTTCCTAGAAGAACACAGGTAACTGGCAGTGGGTTGGTCTGGACGGGTCCAGGAAGGACCCGGGAGCCTACGGGGGATTATTTCAGGAGTATGCTGAGACCCTCCGGGTCAATCAAACGGCCAATCAAACCCTCGCTGGGATAGAAGGGTTGGACGAGTCTACTGTCGTCAGCCCAGAAGTCGCGGGATGATTGACAGCAGGTCTCGGCGGACTTCCTCTTCTTGGAGTGGTCCTGAGATGATCCTCTGGCTCGATCAGCCGAGTTGTGCTGGAGGAGCTGCGACGCTCCTCCAGGACCTACCGGTTCAAATTCATTTTCAGTGATGTCATCAGATATGGGCGCGTTTAGCCCTCCAGACCAGTCAATGCTGGTCTGTTGTGCAAAGTGGTACGTTCACTCCTGCAGGAAAAGATTTGACATGGACGTCAATGGAGATTTTCTCTGTTTAGGGGCCCTAGTGGTCAGTCGAGGAAGTGCAACTAAAGCGACTTCCTGGTAGGAGTCGACCTCGGTCGTGGGGATGTTGGTGCGAGGCCAACCTGCAACCAACCAGTGACGGCAACGCACCCAAACCATCAGCGCTCCACCACCATGCTCCACAACTTCAAAGAGCTCATAACATGCTAAATTATGGGGTGTTATTTAAGTTTTGGGGGCTGTTGTAGATGATTTAATGCATTATTTCCCTGTGAATACTTCTGAACACCTCCTCTCCAGGAGGAAGGGACAGAAGAAGACATCTCCTGCAGACGTCGTCAACCCTCTCCTGCGGGTTATTAGGTTTTTAACTCAGAAGCCATCCCTCCTCCGGATCCAGGCGGAGGTGGAGGCCCGGTCGCAACCTGGTTGCCATTTCTGCTGCTCCAGATGGGGAACGTCAAAGCCTGACAGCCGCGGAGAGAACGCTGATTACACGACAGGGTTCAAAATAAAGCGAGCGAGCGAGCGAGCTCCGGAGAGAAAGTCTAGGAAACTATAATTGATAGCTTGTACGGCGCTGGCTGAGCCAAAACAACCAAGCGTTTGAAGGGTTATAAACGGAGCCGGGCAGCGCGGCCTCGGGGGAGTCGACGCGCAAGTTCAGGGGGAGTCAGCCAGCGTTGCAATATTTCACCCTCCGCCGCCTCGTCCAGCCGCCGAGCTGTGAATCATGATGAGATCTTCTCGCCAAGTGCCCGGGGGCGGACCTCCGTGCAGCGCCGCGGGGCCCGCAGGCCGTTTTCCACGTTCGCCTCCTCGTCCTGCGGACCCAACTGACGGGCGTCAGGGTGTCAGGGTTAGGGTTAGGGTTAGCGCGGCGCAAGAACGCGCCCGCCGCTAAGCTGTTTGCTTGTCCGCAAAATGACTCCGGTAATAAGTGCGACTCGGCGAGCGGAGCGGGAAGGGATGCGGGTGAGCGGCGCTGCCCCTGACGCAGCCCAGGCTGACAGTACGTGCTCGCATGATGGATGAGCGCAGCTGGCAAATTACATCTCTGTAATTGAGCTTCGTAAAAAGTGCGTTAAAATGCATAAATCCTGCTTTAATCTCAGCCGGGTCGGCGTTGGCTGGACGAACACCGGGACGTTTAATCCTCTTCCTTTTCAGTCCAAGTGTGTTATGAGCTTATCTGCTAAGCTAGTTTGATCAGTCATCGTCTTACGCTTGACCGGAGGCTCAGATGAGGTAAGTGCGTGCGCTGTAGTGCTCCTGTGCACAAAATAACCGTCCTACTGGAGAGGGTTTTTTTCTAGCATGTCTCTCTATGACATCACAGAGGGCCGAGTTCCTTGGTGTGGTTTATGATCGGGTATGTTTTCAGTTCCCGATGGATCTGGTGTTACGTCTCACAAAGTATTTTGTCTCCTAAATACCTCATAGAGGACTGTTTGATGATCGAGGCCCAGAACTGGAGACGAGTCGCTGTTCGGGCAGTTCGTCGAAAGCTAACGGAGACCAACATTTAGGATCTGATTAATCTTACCCATGGTATTAATTTCAGTGGATTGAAATATGTCGATATTTTATCGAGTATCGATTTTTCGGCCTAAGCTTCTTTCTAAACCTCCGTGTCCCACCTTTAAAAGTTTGCAAGCAACAATTTGCACTGTTTAAATAAATGAAACCATTTTTCTCAACACATCTTTTATTCATTTTGTCCAGCATTTGCATGCTGCCTGTCAGACATATAATGTGTAAATGATACTTTCAGTTCCATTAATTCAAACAAAGTCATTGGAACACTCACAAGATGTCACCAAAATCACTTTGTCCCTTTAAAATCTTTCAGAAAATGATGTAAATTTATTGTAAGATGAATATCGATGTATATCGTATCGTGAGCCTGAGTATCGTGTATCGTGTATCGCAGCCATTCCCAAATTTCAGAACACCAAGGCCCAATTTGAAATGTGAAAAATCTCCGCGGCCCACCGAAACCTTTAATCACAACTAAGGATGCACGATAACTGTTTTTTTTTAACCTGATACCGATAACCGATAACTTTCAGCTCCTAGAGGCCGATACCGATAACCGATAACACACACATATACCTAAGAAACTTTAACGAAGTTCTACACCATCGCCGCCATGTTTGATTGTTTTTATCAACGCACTGTTCCACAATGCTGCATTCAAGGTGTAACGTAAATTCCTCCGTTCCCTCGTTTGCTTCGTCGTTCTTTCAGCCTTTTCAATTTTTTTCTATTTTTATGTGTAACATGTGGGAAAATATTGCAAATATCAATTCAAGTTAGCAACAACTAAAATTATGACCAAGTTAATGAGTTGTTTTCTGGCATGAGGGGGTATTCTTGATTTTCCTGATTGAGTAATCGTTTTTCTGATTATGCCGACGTCACTTGAACATAACATTCACTGCTGGTCATTCAAGGCTCAGAGGGAGCGAGACACTGCTGTGTTGACAGAAATATAAATGTTATCGGGATATTCGTCGTGATAACGGACCTATCGGGATGATGTCATAATTTCCTGTTATCGGCCCGATAATTATCGTGCATTCCTAATCACAACTGTGATCAAGATATAGTACTAGGAACCATGTTCCGATATTAATATGAGGGGTCAACAAATAAGGTGACACTTGGCCCACACTTTGGGAATCACTGGTGTATCGTATCGTGAGATTAGCGTATCGCTACAGCCCTACCACCAACCGGCTTCAAAAATGACTCCGGGCGACGTCACTGAGGATTTGTCCGGTTGTCCTCGCTCAGTCGACGGCTACACGTTACGAATAACGCGTTAAATTCCCGCCAATAAATCATGGTTCTATGTTGCGCGTTTGAACGTTCCCAACGCAGCCTGATCGTTTTCGTTGCGATCAGTTTTGCTCTCGGGTTTCCGGGGCCTCCTCCTACTGGACCGGTAATCACGGGCCGGGGTAGCTGAGGTCAGGCCGTCAGCGGGGCTCCCAGGAGGAGCTCTGATGGCCAAAAATCCCAACTATTTTTTAACTCTTCTGAGGAGTGGGAGGGGGGAGGGGGGGGGGGGGTTGCTGCTGGAGCCAATCTGAGGACGAATGCGGCACAGGAAGCTAATCAGCTAAACGCAACGCCGGTGGAGCTGTTTCTCAGATCTGCTTTTACCTGACATTAAAGGAGCGCATGCCTCTGAAGTGATGAGGTGAAGACTAACAGCGTTGCGCTAGCGTGTTGGAGTCGTGCCGCTGCCAGCGGCTGAGCGTATAAATGACTGTGTGCTGAGGAAGAACTGGCAGCGGCGCAACGTTTAATCCCTTCACAGCGCAGCTCCTGTGTGTTTTCCTATGAAACATACTACATTTTTTACGAGGCTACACACACACACACAAAGGAGAGTCTAAGGTTCAAAGAGTACTGATAATAAAAGAGCTCTCTTACATTTTGCGAGACGTTTTGTTGGCTACGGGAGGACTTTTGCTGATTTTCACGTTCCCATGGCACAGACTGCAGACCAGATGTTGAGCAGTGTTGTTGTTTATGAATGAGGCAGTGATACTGAAATATAAGCCCCATGGTATTACATGATAAGCATTTTCCCATTTTCTTAAAGGTTGTTCGTTTTGCAATGTTTGAGAATGCGGAGCGGCGTTCAATATCACCGATATCAGTCGATTAAAACGACTGAACCACGAGGACTCAAGCCAAGACAGAAGGGCGCCCTGACTCCATGACACTTCTAATACAATATAAATAATAGTGCTTGTTTTAATTTCTACAACTATACAACCATCAAACTTTGTTTCAAATTTGCTTCTGATACCAAATTACAACTTACAACTGTCCTAAAACTGCAAACTTTTCTTGTAAAATTGCAAATTTTTTGGCGTATATTTTATGCCACAAAATGCAAATTTCTGTCATAAAATCTGCAAAAATTCGGACTCTGACACGAAATTTCAAATTTCACAAACTGACTTTTTGACAAAAAATTACAACTTTATATTGTGAGATTGTTTTCTGCTCTAAATTTCTGTTGTAAAATTTGGAATTTAATGACTTATAAACTTAACAACTAGATCCTTATCATGAAATAACTAGTCTTTGACATAAAATTACAACTTTTTCAACTAAAATTTGCAATATCGCAACTTTTTGTCAACAAATGCTAATCTTTGTCGTAAAATCGCAAATTCCAAGAAATTGTGACTTGGACAGCAACGTATAATCACAAATTTCACAAAATCTCAACTTTTTAACTCAATTGTTACTGACTAAGTCACTACCATAAAATATTGACTTTCATGAAGTTCAAACTTTTTGACATAAAATGATGACTTCATGTCCTAAAATCAATCATTTTGCTGTAAATCAGCAAATCTCACAATATTGCAACTTTTTTCATAAAAAGCTAATTTTGGCCATAAAATCTAAAATGTTTCCAGTCTGGGAAAAGTTTAGTTTTTTGGGGAAAACTGCATATTTCTTTGACTTTGTGTGATAAAATTGTGCATTCTATATAACTGCTTTCTGTTCTAAAATAAAGAATTTTTGGTGTAAAATTTTGAATTGAATGACTTTTAAACTTAACAACTAGATCCCTTATCATGAAATATATAGTCTTTGACATAAAATTACAACTTTATCTCCTAAAATATCACAACTTTTTGTCAACGAATGCTAACCTTTGTTGTAAAATCTCAAATTCCAAGAAATCATGACTTGGACATTGATGTCGAAAAATCACAAATTTCACAAAATCTCAACTTTTTAACTCAATTGTTACTAACTAAGTCACTACCATAAAATATTGACTTTCATGAAGTTCAAACTTTTTGACATAAAATGATGACTTCATGTCCTAAAATCAATCATTTTTGCTGTAAATCAGCAAATCTCATAATATAGCAACTTTTTTCATAAAAAGCTAATTTTGGCCATAAAATCTGAAATTTTTCCAGTTTGGGGAAAAATTTAGTTTTTTTGGGAAAATTGCATATTTCTTTGGCTTTGTGTGATAAAATTGTGCATTCTGTATAACTGCTTTCTGTTCTAAAATAAAGAATTTTTGGTGTAAAATTTTTAATTTAATGACTTTTAAACTTAACAACTAGATCCTCTATCATGAAATATCCATTTTTTGACGTAAAATTACAACTTAATGTCCTAAAATATCACAACTTTTTGTCAACACTTATAGACGTGGGTCTCCAGTGCACAAAGCAGGTACAAGAAGCTTTCAGAACATTTTTAAACACGGGGAACTAAAATCATTTGACTCTTTGAAGTCTCAGTATTTAATATCGCACGGGGAGTTTTGGAAATATTTGCAGCTGCGGGATTACGTGAAGATCGCCAGTTCTTCCGTCAAACTCTTATCGACTCGAGAAGATTTATTCAGACAATAAGGAACATAAACATTTGATGTTCTGTTTGGAGATTTACACACTAAACGTGGATAAAGTGGCTTGGCTGAGGGCATCTCGGGGAACGTTACGTAAACGTGAAAAACATATCTGGTCATGGGAGCGAACCTGCTCCGTTCCTCTATCTGCAACAGATTTAAGGAAACTGCACTTGGGCGTCTTGCATAATGTGCATGTGTGCATCTACAGCGGTGGTTCGATCGAACCCCAGGGGTTCGGTGAGTCCGTCTCAGGGTTCGGTGAGTCCGTCTCAAGGGTTCGGTGAGTCGGTCTCAGGGTTCGGTGAGTCCGTCTCAAGGGTTCGGTGAGTCGGTCTCAGGGTTCGGTGAGTCCGTCTCAAGGGTTCGGTGAGTCCGTCTCAGGGGTTCGGTGAGTCCGTCTCAGGGTTCGGTGAGTCCGTCTCAGGGTTCGGTGAGTCGGTCTCAAGGGTTCGGTGAGTCCGTCTCAAGGGTTCGGTGAGTCCGTCTCAGGGTTCGGTGAGTCCGTCTCAAGGGTTCGGTGAGTCCGTCTCAGGGTTCGAGTCGGTCTCAGGTTCGGTGAGTCCGTCTCAGGGTTCGGTGAGTCCGTCTCAGGGTCGGTGAGTCCGTCTCAGGGTTCGGTGAGTCGGTCTCAGGGTTCGGTGAGTCGGTCTCAAGGGTTCGGGTGAGTCCGTCTCAAGGTTCGGTGAGTCCGTCTCAGGGTTCGGTGAGTCCGTCTCAGGTTCGGTGAGGTCGGTGAGTCGTCTCAGGTCAGGTTCGGTCAGGGTTCGGTGAGTCCGTCTCAAGGGTTCGGTGAGTCCGTCTCAGGGTTCGGTGAGTCCGTCTCAGGGTTCGGTGAGTCCGTCTCAAGGGTTCGGTGAGTCCGTCTCAGGGTTCGGTGAGTCCGTCTCAGAGGTCTCAGGTTCGGTGAGTCCGTCTCAAGGGTTCGGTGAGTCCGTCTCAGGGTTCGGTGAGTCCGTCTCAGGGTTCGGTGAGTCCGTCTCAAGGGTTCGGTGAGTCGTCTCAGGGTTCGGTGAGTCCGTCTCAGGGTTTCGGTGAGTCGGTCTCAAGGGTTCGGTGAGTCGTCTCAGGGTTCGGGGTTCAGGGTTCGGTGAGTCCGTCTCAGGGTTCGGTGAGTCCGTCTCAAGGGTGGTTCGGTTGAGTCCGTCTCAAGGGTTCGGTGAGTCCGTCTCAAGGGTTCGGTGAGTCCGTCTCAGGGTTCGGTGAGTCCGTCTCAGGGTTCGGTGAGTCCGTCTCAAGGGTTCGGTGAGTCCGTCTCAGGGTTCGGTGAGTCGTCTCAAGGGTTCGGTGAGTCCGTCTCAAGGGTTCGGTGAGTCCGTCTCAAGGGTTCGGTGTGAGTCCGTCTCAGGGTCTCGGTTCGGTGAGTCCGTCTCAAGGGTTCGGTGAGTCCGGTGAGTCTCAAGGGTTCGGTGAGTCCGTCTCAGGGTTCGGTGAGTCCGTCTCAAGGTTCGGTGAGTCCGTCTCAGGGTTCGGTGAGTCCGTCTCAAGGGTTCGGTGAGTCCGTCTCAGGGTTCGGTGAGTCGTCTCAGGGTTCGGTGAGTCCGTCTCAGGGTTCGGTGAGTCCGTCTCAAGGGTTCGGTGAGTCGGTCTCAAGGGTTCGGTGAGTCCGTCTCAAGGGTTCGGTGAGTCCGTCTCAGGGTTCGGTGAGTCCGTCTCAAGGGTTCGGTGAGTCCGTCTCAGGGTTCGGTGAGTCGGTCTCAGGGTTCGGTGAGTCCGTCTCAAGGGTTCGGTGAGTCCGTCTCAGGGTTCGGTGAGTCGGTCTCAAGGGTTCGGTGAGTCCGTCTCAAGGGTTCGGTGAGTCGGTCTCAGGGTGCGGTGAGTCCATCTCAGGGTTCGGCTGAGGTCAAGACTCGCACCTGACTCAGATGCCAAGTTAAGCAATTCTAGTCTAACAGCGGCAAAACTAAAACGAAAGTGAAATGAAAATGGATAAATACAATGAATAATAAGTAAGGGATGTAATTCATGCAGTTCATGGATTGCAGTGGTTTTATTCTTTGAACACAGTGATTAATGGGCAGTAAAACATATACCCATGTCTTGAATTTGAAAATAAAATCCTATTTTATTCTTTAATAAAGAAGGATTTGGAAACGTGTTTATGAAACTGGTGGAGTTCAGGACTGATCTACAGCAGGTGTCGTCCGTTGGAAACTGCTGAACGTGTGATCGACGTATGCGAGCAGATTCAGGCGATGGTGTGGTGAAATTCTCAACGAAACTTTCAAGTTTATTAACTCAAAAACCTTTGTGGACACTTGGCTCTTTTACAAAAACTTTATTTATTTCATAATTTATTTACCCAAGGGAAAGTAGGCGTCGCAAATGGAAACGTTGCCGTCGGATGCGACGGCCGACGGCTGTTTTTGAGAACCCTGGGTAGACTCCAGGTGGACTCCAGGTAAAGTCCAGGTAAACTCCAGGTAGACTCCAGGTGGACTCCAGGTGGACTCCAGGTGGACTCCAGGTAAAGTCCAGGTGGACTTCAGGTGGACTCTAGGTAGACTCCAGGTAAACTCCAGGTGGACTCCAGGTAAAGTCCAGGTAGACTCCAGGTAGACTCCAGGTGGACTCCAGGTAAAGTCCAGGTAGACTCCAGGCGGACTCCAGGTGGACTCCAGGTAAACTCCAGGTGGACTCCAGGTGGACTCCAGGTGGACTCCAGGTAGACTCCAGGTAAAGTCCAGGTGGACTTCAGGTGGACTCTAGGTAGACTCCAGGTGGACTCTAGGTAAACTCCAGGTGGACTCCAGGTGGAATCCAGGTAAACTCCAGGTGGACTCCTGGTAGACTCCAGATAAACTCCAGGTGGACTCCAGGTGGAATCCAGGTAAACTCCAGGTGGACTCCAGGTAAACTCCAGGTGGACTCCAGGTGGACTCCAGGTAAACGCCAGGTGGACTCCAGGTAAACTCCAGGTAGACTCCAGGTAAACTCCAGGTGGACTTCAGGTGGACTCTAGGTAGACTCCAGGTAGACCCCAGGTGGACTCCAGGTGGACTCCAGGTAGACTCCAGGTGGACTCCAGGTAAACTCCAGGTGGTCTCCAGGTAGACTCCAGGTGGACTCCAGGTAGACTCTAGGTAGACTCGAGGTAGACTCCAAGTGGACTCTAGGTGGACTCCGGGTGGACTCCAGGTAAACTACAGGTGGACTCCAGGTAGACTCCAGGTGGACTCCAGGTAGATTCCAGGTGGACTCCAGGTAGACTCCAGGTGGACTCCAGGTAAAGTCCAGGTAGACTCCAGGCGGACTCCAGGTGGACTCCAGGTAAACTCCAGGTGGACTCCAGGTGGACTCCAGGTGGACTCCAGGTAGACTCCAGGTGGACTCCAGGTAAAGTCCAGGTGGACTTCAGGTGGACTCTAGGTAGACTCCAGGTGGACTCTAGGTAAACTCCAGGTGGACTCCAGGTGGAATCCAGGTAAACTCCAGGTGGACTCCTGGTAGACTCCAGGTAAACTCCAGGTGGACTCCAGGTGGAATCCAGGTAAACTCCAGGTGGACTCCAGGTAAACTCCAGGTGGACTCCAGGTAAACTCCAGGTAGACTCCAGGTAAACTCCAGGTGGACTTCAGGTGGACTCTAGGTAGACTCCAGGTAGACCCCAGGTGGACTCCAGGTGGACTCCAGGTAGACTCCAGGTGGACTCCAGGTAGATTCCAGGTGGTCTCCAGGTAGACTCCAGGTGGACTTCAGATGATCTTTCTGCCGATTATTGGGGCTGTTATTTTGTAATTTTAAATCAAATGTATAGTTTTGTGAAATGTAATATCTTATGACAAAGATCAGCATTCTGCAACAAAGTTGCAATATTGTTACAATTTTACAACAAAAATCTGTTCTTTTTGGTCGTAAACTTGTAGTGTTACGTTAAAAAGCTCCAGTTTAGCAGAAGTCTTAATTATGTTGCAATTTACAACAAAAATGTGAGTTTTACAACAGAAACGTGCAGCTCTGAAAACGTTGCTACTTTATTTACGACAGAAACTGGAATTTTTGTCAAAAAGTCTGAATTTTGTAAAATTTCATGATTTTATGACAAAGTCATGATTTTTTTTTTTAAATTTTCTTGGACATGTAGGGGTTGTTTTGTAGAGGTTTTTTCGTAAGTACGTAAATTCTGAAAATCGTCATCATGGTTATACAGTATACTGTTATTGTTGTGGGTAACGACGAAATGCATTGATGGGAGATGTAGTTTATTGTCAATGTGCGCTTTAAAGCGGCGTAAGCTTATTTTAAGTCTTAAAATATTGGTTTAAAATTTAAGCCAATAATGCACAAGCTCTCGGGGGCCACATAAAATGAGGTGGCGGGCCACATTTGGCCCGCGGGCCTCGTGTTTGACACGTGTGCTTTAATACAACAGAAATGTGCAGCTTTAGGAAACAGTTGCTGTTTTGTTACAGTTTTTACAACAGTTCTACAAGCGCTGTGATCTAACAACTAAATGTAGTGATTATGGAGTTATATTATTAACGATATTGTATTAAATAGTAATTAGTGACATTTAGCTGAGCGTGTCTTCTTCTCTTGGCTTGGACACCGGACCCCAGACATGCAGGTCCTCCAGGAAACCACCGCTTCAGGACATCTGCCAAACCTCCGTGAGTCACGAGCGATGGGAGATGATTTCTTCGTTCCTGGCTTCGGTTTTTGTTAAATGAATAACGGCTCTTATCTGGTTTTATTGTGGTCCGGTGCGATCAGATGGTCGTAAGATGGCGGTTCTCCCCGGGTCATCAGGTGGGACGTGTCTCCATCAGCCACCTGGACTCGGTCATGTGACGGCGGTGGACGTGTCCCTGGCGCGGCTTCCTCGCCTCCACGCCGAGCGCCGGCCTCCATCCATCAGAGGCGGTTCTTGGCTCGGGGAACGTGACGCGCCGGGACGGCGGCTGTCGTCCAGGCCGTTCGTTATGTCACTTAAAGCTGGTTTTTATTAGCCGGATGATAGATAGCTCTTTAATTGTTTTGTTATTTTTTTTCCCTCCTTGTGAGAAAACACGGACCTGAACGTGGGAACGTGTCGGCTCCGCCGCTGCTTGTTTGGACAGAAGAAGGCGTCTTGCGAAACGGGCGCGAGCGGGTTTTCTGTCGTCAGAGGGCAGAGCAGCGCCGTGGTTTTAATTAAGCGGGTGAAGGTTTTATTTGATTACCGTGAAACTCAATCAGGGTGCAGAGTTGCGTCTGTCAGGACCGATCGGCGAGGCCGCGGAGCGGCGCGTGATGACAAATGTCAAGAGGTTAAGATTTATTTAGAATATCTCCGTGTGACCCGTCATCATCAGTTACGAACGTCCATCGATTACAGCGAGGGAAGCAGATTTGCTCATTTTTCAGGGAGAACTAATAAACATCACCGACTACCATCTTCTTCAAATGTGGGGATTTGCTGGCGTGTTGCCCTTTAAGAGACATTTGAGTGAAGATGGAGACAGGAAATGAGGGTCAAAGGTCAAAACACACTGCTGCTGGTTCCAAACCTGCTTTCACACCAGAACTGGTGACCGACCCGCAGTTCCTCTACCGACCACTAGAGGCTGCAGTTCCTCTACGGACCACTAGAGGCTGCAGTTCCTCTACTGACCACTAAAGGCTGCAGTTCCTCTACTGACCACTAGAGGCTGCAGTTCCTCTACTGACCACTAGAGGCTGCAGTTCCTCTACCGACCACTAGAGGCTGCAGTTCCTCTACTGACCACTAAAGGCTGCAGTTCCTCTACCGACCACTAAAGGCTGCAGTTCCTCTACCGACCACTAGAGGCTGCAGTTCCTCTACTGACCGCTAGAGGCTGCAGTTCCTCTACCGACCACTAGAGGCTGCAGTTCCTCTACTGACCACTAGAGGCTGCAGTTCCTCTACTGACCACTAGAGGCTGCAGTTCCTCTATTGACCGCTAGAGGCTGCAGTTCCTCTACTGACCACTAGAGGCTGCAGTTCCTCTACTGACCACTAGAGGCTGCAGTTCCTCTACCGACCACTAGAGGCTGCAGTTCCTCTATTGACCGCTAGAGGCTGCAGTTCCTCTACCGACCACTAGAGGCTGCAGTTCCTCTACCGACCGCTAGAGGCTGCAGTTCCTCTATCGACCACTAGAGGCTGCAGTTCCTCTACCGACCGCTAGAGGCTGCAGTTCCTCTATCGACCGCTAGAGGCTGCAGTTCCTCTACCGACCGCTAGAGGCTGCAGTTCCTCTATCGACCGCTAGAGGCTGCAGTTCCTCTATCGACCACTAGAGGCTGCAGTTCCTCTACCGACCACTAGAGGCTGCAGTTCCTCTACCTGACCACTAGAGGCTGCAGTTCCTCTACTGACCACTAGAGGCTGCAGTTCCTCTACCGACCACTAGAGGCTGCAGTTCCTCTACCGACCACTAGAGGCTGCAGTTCCTCTACTGACCACTAGAGGCTGCAGTTCCTCTATCGACCACTAGAGGCTGCAGTTCCTCTATCGACCACTAGAGGCTGCAGTTCCTCTACCGACCACTAGAGGCTGCAGTTCCTCTACTGACCACTAGAGGCTGCAGTTCCTCTACTGACCACTAGAGGCTGCAGTTCCTCTACCGACCACTAGAGGCTGCAGTTCCTCTACCGACCACTAGAGGCTGCAGTTCCTCTACCAACCACTAGAGGCTGCAGTTCCTCTACCGACCACTAGAGGCTGCAGTTCCTCTACTGACCACTAGAGGCTGCAGTTCCTCTCCTGACCACTAGAGGCTGCAGTTCCTCTACTGACCACTAGAGGCTGCAGTTCCTCTACCGACCACTAGAGGCTGCAGTTCCTCTACCAACCACTAGAGGCTGCAGTTCCTCTACCGACCACTAGAGGCTGCAGTTCCTCTACCGACCACTAGAGGCTGCAGTTCCTCTACCGACCACTAGAGGCTGCAGTTCCTCTACCGACCACTAGAGGCTGCAGTTCCTTTATTGACCACTAGAGGCTGCAGTTCCTCTACCGACCACTAGAGGCTGCAGTTCCTTTATTGACCACTAGAGGCTGCAGTTCCTCTACCGACCACTAGAGACTGCAGTTCCTCTACCGACCACCACTAGAGGCTGCAGTTCCTCTACCGACCACTAGAGGCTCCAGTTCCTCTATTGACCACTAGAGGCTGCAGTTCCTCTGCCGACCACTCGAGGCTGCAGTTCCTCTACCGACCACTTTAGCTACTTAGCAACACCTTGATTTTTATTTGTTTGACATAAATTGGTCTTTGGGGACAACTGCATGGAACTTCGTTAAAGTTTCAGAAGAAGATAGTTCGCTGGTTATCTGTGACAAATGCTCCAAGTGAAGGAGGGAAAAATAGCACAAGTTTTAATACGTCAAACCTGATCAGCCACCTGAAACATAACCATCGCTTCCATGGAGTTTTGAAATTGCGCTAACGTGAGCTAACATGAGCTAACGTGGGCTAACGTTAGCTAACATGAGCTAACATGAGCTAACGTGAGCTAACATGAGCTAACGTGAGCTAACATGAGTTAACGTGAGCTAACGTGATCTAACATGAGCTAACGTGGCTAACGTTAGCTAACATGAGCTAACATGAGCTAACGTGAGCTAACGTGAGCTAACGTGAGCTAACATGAGCTAACGTGAGCTAACATGAGTTAACGTGAGCTAACGTGATCTAACATGAGCTAACGTGGGCAAACCAACACCAACATTGTCTCCCCTCCCCTTTCCTCTCCTATCCATCATCTGATCTCATCTAAAGCTTCCATGAGATTAAAAAATAAAAAAACTACTGAACCTCATTTACTTTAATTAAAGGTATTAATTTAAATGGAACCACAGCCAAAATCTTTTAAATGTTAATCTTTTTCAGTTAGTAATTCTGATTCATGTATTTCCATCAGTTCAAGGAGCCTTTATTTTTTATATCAGTCAGTAATGAACCTTATTTAAGTTAATGTGAGATATCAAATAGGTTTGTTTGATAGCTTTATGAAAATGTTTGAGAGGCTTGAAAATTGTTTTTCTTTGGAAAAAATAAATATCTGTTCATTTAAAAAGTCAAAACAGTTTGGTTTTGTTCATAGTATTGATGTATTGATCTTAGGTATATGTGTGTGTGTTATCGTATCGGCCTTTAGGAGCTGAAAGTTATTCGTTTTTGAATAACAGTTATGGCGCATCGCTAACATTGCGGTGGACCTGAAGATCGGTGTTTTCCAGAACATCCCGTCACTTCTTTAGCGCCGTTTCCTCTCCTCCGTGTGGAGCCATCAGTGCGGTCGTTTTCTCCTCACAGTTTGAGCGAGCATATGGCGGTTGTTTCTCTCTATAGGCGTCAGCTACCGGGGCTGATGGGAAGCTGCAGAGCGGAGCGGCTTCCCTCTCAGCTGCCGGAGAGCGGCGGCCTGGAACGAGCCTCATTTGTCTGTTACAAGCTGGGCTTTAGCGCCAATGCTTTCCAGATGTCACAGATGTTCTTACCGCATTATTGCTGCTGGTCGAGCCCCAACTGTGAAACCAACCACAACTGGGCCCGGGCCTCGGTACCGGTGATGGAAGTGGAGGAGTTGGACTCCGTGTTTCTCTTGGCAACGAGCCACCGGGGTCTCTGTAGGTTTTTCTTTTTTTGTTTTTACTGATTTATTTAGGAAATCTGAGAATCCAACGAGGAGAATATGAGGTTTTTCAGTAGCATGTTGACGGAGAGACTCTTGTACTTATTGAATATGGATCCGCAGCGAAGCATTAATGTGGTTTCTTTGACATTATACGAATCATTTAATGGACGTCCGCATGCTTGCTAGCTGTCTAAAACACGGCGGCGTCTTCGCAGGACAGCCACTCCGATTCAGTACATTTCTACGGAGCCAAACCAAAACACGAGTCGCCTGAGCGACGCTAAGGTCAGAGCCTTTCAGCGGGATGATCAATAACGTGTGACACCAGAGACCGGCTGACCAGAGCCGGACCCGTCCACACCCATAAACAGCCTGGAAACCAAAATATGTGGTCCGGACACGCGATGACAACCGGACCGTCTGCTGAGAAAAAACCATGACACCCAGGCGAAAAGCTCTTTTAAAGGCTAACAAGTGACCCCCAGAGTCAGATTTATCTGGTCATCCATTAAACCCCCCCCCAACTCTGATTACAAAGCTCCTTGTTTTCCTGGATTAAAAACCTTTCGAGGGCAAATAATTTGATTTCCATGGCTATTCACCACTTTTAGGGACATAAAAAGACGTGCACTTTATTTTGGAAAGCAAGCCGAGGATTAAAAAACCCTTCGGTTTCATTTTCATACAATAAAAAGTATGGAAAAAAGCGACTTTCATACACTTTTGAAAATCAGGAATTGCAGCATCTTAAAGGCATACGATGTAGCAATACCACTTCTGACCACACGGGGGCAGAACAGTCCTGGTCAGAAGTGTTATAGCTACATAGGGTGGCTTTAAGAAGAAAATACGGTCGTTTTGACTCCTCCGTGTCACTGCAGACTGTTCTGTTGTTGCCATGATTTAAAATCCCATGTCTGGAAGTTAGATTATTTATTTTGTTTTAAAAATAATTTACTTACTGAGTCCGGATATGCTCCTGAATTTATCATGAATATGTCTCTTTGTGCCTTAATTGCCCATGAAATCGTTAATGTAATAATTTATCATTCAATTAGACATCATATCCGGAGTTCCAGCTCTCATTTTTCTCTTTCACCGTAAAAATCTTGTTTGTAGTCACGACAAGGTCGGTCTCTGCTAACGTTATTTATTGTCTTCTTTAATTTATACATTTATCTTCTTGTTTCTGCACTGCAATGAACCCTCGCTAGAAAACTATGGAGCCCCGTTTGGGTCATAATTCAATCAATAAATTAGTCTATTATTATGAAATACAGGCGTTTACTATTATGAAATATTTCCCATTATTATGATAATGGTTTCGTTTTTCATAAGAATGAGCTTTTATATAATAATGGCTTTGTTTTTCATAAGAATGATTTGTGTGTCAATCACAGCAGAGAGGGCGGAGCCATTTATGTGATTGGCTGCTCTTTCATTCAGGCATAAGCAACAGAACAGTGAATCGTCAAATCGGGTCAAAATAGTATCACCTGATAAATTATCATTTTCGATATTGTCTGCTAACCTGGTCAAGGTTTCCCGTAGCTCAGTCCAAGCTAGCATAGCTACAATCAGACTAGGAGCGCACCTTGATGACGCCACGGCCCGCTGCTAACGGGACCTCACGGCCAAAACTAGTCGATGTCAGAGCGTAGAAGGGAGAAGGATCAGCCAATGAGCATGCAGGTCAACCACTGGCCCCGCCCACTGGCAAAATGTCATTATTATGTAAAAGCTCATTCTTAGATTAAAAAAAGCCATTCTGAAATAAACTATTATGCATTAAACTAAGATTAAATAGTAAATATATTTCATAATAACAACTTTTTTCATAATAATGGGAAATATTTCATAATAATAATGTAATATATGTTGTATATTTTTATGTATGTAGCATATATATATATTTATAGGGATATTTATGTAGTTTATATAGTGTATATTTATATAGATTTATATAATTATTGTATTTTCTATAATAGGCGTGTTTAATTAGTGGTTTATGTGGACTGTATTTATAGGGATATATATATATATATATATATTACTATATAGATATAGTAATGGCGATGCTATAAATTTATAGAGTTATAAAGGGGTAGGAACTTAGAAAAAGTATGCACTTCTTCCTACTCCTTTTTCAAGCATATGTGTATATAAAGACGTTACTATTTGTTTTTTTTTTTTGTTTGTTTTTTTTGTTTGTTTGTTTTCTTTGCTGTTTTTGTTTTAGATTTTTTTTTATGTACATGTTTGTTTGAAATAAAATTCAATTCAAATTCAAATTCAAATAATAAACGCCTGTATTTCATAATAATAGACTCATTTATTCATTGAATTATGACCCAAACGGGGCTCCATAGGAAACAAGGTACAGGCGAAAATTACTAAAATCTAGTGACATATCTGTCCGTGCAGCTACATATTTGAATTTTTTCTATGATCCACTGTGAATGACACATGGGTTTATGAGATTGTTTTTATTCATGTTTGACACAGCTTCCCAACTTTATTGTAAATGAAGTTGTAAGTTACATAAAAGAAACGAGAATTTTTCCGTATTTCCGTATTTGTTAAGGTGTAAATGTTCGTTTCCCGAAGCAACGATCGAGGAGAAAACTAAAAAAAAAAGTTCAGGTTCCACCGAGATTTGAACTCGGATCGCTGGATTCAGAGTCCAGAGTGCTAACCATTACACCATGGAACCGTGCTCCCTTCGCGCCATGAACCAGTTCAAACCAGTTCCACTGACATGCCTTTCTGGGTGATGTAGTGTTTCTGCTTTTGTTTGCGTCACGTGACGCCGGCTCGAGCAAGCACGACGCTAGTTTGTGACGTCTGTGAGCGGCGGAGAAACCACGCACAAAAAAAAAAAAGGTTAAAATGATGAGCGGAAAGACGGTGATCGTTACCGGAGCCAACAGCGGGATCGGGAAGGCCACGACGGCGGGGATCGTGAGGCTCGGAGGGCGCGTGATAATGGCGTGTCGGGACCCGGGCCGCGCCGAGGAGGCGGCCCGGGAGGTCCTGCTGGAGACCGGGGCGGACAGCGGCCAGGTGGCGGTCAAACACCTGGACCTGGCCTCGCTGCGGTCCGTCCGCTGCTTCTGTCAGGAGGTCCTGGAGGTTAGGCTCTTAAACTCCGCATAAGACGTTAAAGTCAAACCTCAGAAAACAAAAAGTTTTTATTTGAGAGCTGGATAGCAGGGAGTTTTAACATTTAAAGGTAACATGTTGTGATAAATGTCTGAAGTGGCTCGTAACTCAAAAAGTCAGACATGAAGCTAATCTGTCATCTGAAACCGTCACTGAGATAATCGGCGCTCGGTGCACGATAACAGGAAATGATGACGTCATTCCCGATAACTCCGATATCATGACAAATAGCTCCGATAACATTTATATTTCTGTCAACACAGCTGTGTCTCGCTCCCTCTGAGCCTTGAATGATATGCCAGTGAATGTTATGTTCAAGTAACGTCGGCATAATCAGAAAAACGATTACTCAATCAGGAAAATCAAGAATACCCCCTCATGCCAGAAAACAACTCGTTAACTCGGTCATAATTTTAGTAGTTGCTAACTTGAATCGATATTCACAATATTTTCCCACATGTTACATATAAAAGAGAAAAAAATAGGAAAGGCTGAAAGAACGACTAGCAAACGAGGGAACGGAGGAATTTACATTACACCTTGAATGCAGCCTGCAGCACAGCGCTGATCACAACAAACATATCGTA
The DNA here is from genome assembly GCA_018398805.1 of Hirundichthys speculiger. NCBI lineage: Eukaryota > Metazoa > Chordata > Actinopteri > Beloniformes > Exocoetidae > Hirundichthys > Hirundichthys speculiger. The sequence continues at coordinate 142,327 of JAGFBZ010002576.1, read as the reverse complement.
TTAGTCTTTAGGAGCTAAAAGTTATCGGTCTTTAGGAGCAAAAAGTTATCGGTATCGGTCTTTAGGAGCTAAAAGTTATCGGTATCGGTCTTTAGGAGCTGAAAGTTAGAGTATCGGTATTGGCCTTTAGGAGCTAAAAGTTATCGTATCAGCCTTTAGGAGCTAAAAGTTATCGGAATCGGCCTTTAGGAGCTAAAAGTTATCGTATCAGCCTTTAGGAGCTAAAAGTTATCGGAATCGGCCTTTAGGAGCTAAAAGTTATCCTACCAGCCTTTAGGAGCTAAAAGTTATCGGTATCGGCCTTTAGGAGCTAAAAGTTATCGGTATCAGTCTTTAGGAGCTGAAAGTTATCGTATCGGTATCAGTCTTTAGGAGCTGAAAGTTATCAGTATCGGTCTTTAGGAGCTGAAAGTTATCGGTATCAGTCTTTAGGAGCTGAAAGTTATCGTATCGGTCTTTAGGAGCTGAAAGTTATCGTATCGACCTTTAGGAGCTAAAAGTTATCGGTTATCGGTATCGGCCTTTAGGAGCTAAAAGTTATCGGTATCGGTCTTTAGGAGCTGAAAGTTATCGGTATTGGTCTTTAGGAGCTGAAAGTTATCGGTTATCGGTATCGGCCTTTAGGAGCTAAAAGTTATCGTATCGGCCTTTAGGAGCTAAAAGTTATCGGTTATCAGTATCAGTCTTTAGGAGCTGAAAGTTATCGTATCGGTATCGGCCTTTAGGAGCTAAAAGTTATCGGTATCGGTCTTTAGGAGCTGAAAGTTATCGGTTATCGGTATCGGTCTTTAGGAGCTAAAAGTTATCGGTATCGGTCTTTAGGAGCTGAAAGTTATCGTATCGGCCTTTAGGAGCTAAAAGTTATCGTATCGGTATCGGCCTTTAGGAGCTAAAAGTTATCGGTTATCGGTATCGGTCTTTCGGAGCTGAAAGTTATCGGTTATCGTATCGGTTTTAAAACACAGTTATGGTGCATCCTAGCGGTCAGTAACCTTGGCGCTGTCGGTGTCGGGCAGGAGGAGCCTCGGCTGGACGTGCTGGTCAACAACGCCGGCGTCTACCAGTGTCCCTACGCCAGGACGGAGGACGGCTTCGAGATGCAGTTCGGCGTCAACCACCTGGGCCATTTCCTGCTCACCCACCTGCTGCTGGACCTCCTGCGGCGGTCGGCGCCCAGCCGCGTGGTGGTGGTCTCCTCCAGGCTCTACAAGCGCGGCGACATCAACTTTGAGGACCTGAACAGCGAGCGCTCCTACGACGGGGCCTTCGCCTACGCCCGCAGCAAGCTGGCCAACCTGCTGTTCGCCGGCGAGCTGGCGCGCCGCCTGGAGGGCAGCGGCGTGACGGCGAACGCCCTGACCCCGGGCATCGTCAGGACCAACCTGGGGAGGCACGTCCACGTCCCCCTGCTGGCCAAGCCCCTCTTTGAGCTGCTCTCCCGGAGCTTCTTCAGGAGCCCGGAGGAGGGGGCCCAGACCTCGGTGTACCTGGCCTCCAGCCCGGACCTGGACGGCGTGCAGGGGAGGTGCTTCGCTGACTGTAAACCCCAGGTTCTTCTGGGTAAAGCCACGGACCCGGAGCTGGCCGAGAAACTGTGGGACATCAGCGAAGTCATGGTGGGCATCACCACATGATGATTAAAAGCTTTCTAATTATGCCCCGCCTCCTCCTCTGTTACGGTAAACATTCATTTCAGTCCCAAATACGCAATATGCAAATCTCGCAATACGATATGTATCATGATACTTGGGTCACGATACGATATTATCACGATATCGCAATATCACGCTCAGGAATGGTGACTGTTAAGGGTGAGTATTGGCAAGGACCTCGCAATACGATTTGTGTCATTATGCTTGGATCACAATATGATATTATCATAATATCGCAATATATTGCGATATTAAAATCTTTAAATCATTAAAATCTTTAACAATACATCATTATTGCACAATAAAAAGTTGTTTTATGAATAACCTTATTGTCTTCATCATATTTTTATTTTCCCAAAAATGATATTTGGAAAAAAAAGCAGTTGTCTTATAATCAGAATCGTCCTATATTCGGGTCAATTGGGTAAATTGGTAAAATTAGTATTTAATTTTTGTTCAGACAGAAATAAATATGTCTTAGTTTGTGCCTGGCTGACCTTTACCTCAGGAATAAAAACATTTTTTTCTGATGCAGTATTGATTTGAAAAGAGTGTCAGAAAAAACAGTTTAGTTCTGTTGTATAATGTCTTAGTTTAGGGTTAAAGTAGAGTTGAGTTGTTATTAAGGTTGTGAAAGAAAAAATTCTTTTCGGCCACCAAATTGTTTTTTTTAGGAAAATTGTTTAACTTTCACATTTAAATTGTTTAAAATTTAAATGTGAAAAACACTAATAATAAACAATAAATAGGTTGTTTTGAAGCAAATAGTTTTGACTCCATTTGTCCTCTGAATGATCAATATCATCTGATGAACATATACAGCAACTTGATTTTTCATCTCTACTTTTAATTTTGATATTAACTGGGTAGAATATCGCAATATATCGTGATATCATGATAATATCGCATTGTGACCCAAGTACCATGATACATATCGTATTGCGAGGTCCTTGCCAATACTCACCCGTACTTGTTATGTACTGAAGGGAAAAAAACTTAATACTGTACTGATTTATGAAATAGAGGAAAGTAAGACTATTGTAAAAAAAAAAAAAAAAAATAGAAAAAAAACAGATCTGACAGATTTGAGAGTTGATAAAACCGTTTCCATGTTCCAGTCATCTGCTATGCAGGTATAAAGAGAATAAGAAACAAAAACAGTATTGTTAAAGAAAAAGAGAAGAGAGCTGATACAATTTTTTTTGTCATTAGCTGCTAGTTTCTAATCTACTGGACTGAAAAGAAACACAACAGTATTATTAAAAAGGAAAAGACTGGATTTGTGTAAGAGAAATAATAATAAAAATTAAAAAAAATCAGTCATTTGCCTGTAAATTAATTTTCTGTTGAACATGATTCGAAGTGAATCGTGGCCTGACTACTGACGGCCAATAAAACGAAGGTGTTGCGTCTAATTTCTAGGGCTGGGCAAGTTAGCGTGCTATTAACACGTTAACTCATGAATTTACTAACGCCGACATTTATTTCATCGCTTGTTAACTCATGTTGCTCACATGCTTTTGTTTTGAAAAGTCTGTTACTGGCTGCTGCAGAACCGGAAAAGAATTGGCGGAAAAACATGCGGTAAAGCTAAAACAGACATGAACGGTAAAAATCTGTGAACTTTACAGTTCAGGTAGAAACTCAGGTAGCAATATTAACAATTCTGTCTAAAAAAATTTTTAAATAATTCTGGACTGCAACCAAACGTTTGTGGTCATTCGTCCATGTTCCATCAGATCTGCTCCATGTGTTCACTGTCCTGCTGTTCTCTAGCTGGTTACTGCAGTGCGGCTCCATCTAGTGGCTCAGATGTGGAATGACAACAGAAAGTCCCGTCCTCCATTATAAAACTAATTCAGTTCTGTGGCCCGTTTTTAAAAAAATGAAAAATGTAATAAAATGTCAATCCGTGTATCATTCGTTCTTTCCATTTTCAACTGGCAATCAAAAATTAAAAAAGGAAAGAGGGACGTTTTATTTCATTTTTCACTTTTTAATCTAACACAAAAAACAAAAACAAAAAGCCTGGTTTTTCGTATTTTAAATTTAGACTTGGATCAAAAATACAAAATTAAAAAACGGGCCACGGGACCAAACTTGTTTTAATATTTAATTTGTCCGGTTTACGTGACCCGGAAGTGGTTTGTGCGCGGCAGTTCAGGTAGCGTGGCAGCGCTAGAATCAAACTTTAGTCATTTTTGTTAATTAGTTACAGTCTCTCAACAGGTTTAGAGCGATTCCTTTTTTTTTAAACAACCTCTCTGGTCTTTCACACGTGCTACAGAAGAAGCTGCTGTGCACAAAAACGCAAATCATTATCTCAAAAAGGAGGTTGTCTGATGATCGAGGTCAAAACTTTTCTACTGTCATTACACATCTGCGCCACTCGATGGCGCTGCACCGACGTAAACAGCAGGTGAACGGAGCGTCACAGTGAACGGATGTAATAGATCTAATGATAAATGGAGTTAGCACGCGAAGGACTCGAAAAAAAAGTTTTGATGCAGCCAAGTTTTTTTTTTTTTTTTAAACAGACTGAACTGTTAGCATTGCTACCTGAGGTTGCTACTGGAACCACCGCGCACAAAACCACCTTCCGGGTCACGTCAACCGGACAAATTAAATATTAAAAACAAGTTTGGTTCCGTGGCCCGTTTTTTAATTTCAGATTTTTGATCCAAGTCTAAATTTAAAATATGAAAAACCAGGCTTTTTTTTTTTGTTTTTTGTGTTAGATTAAAAAGTGAAAAAACGAAACTAAAACGTCCCTCTTTCCTTTTTTAATTTTTGATTGCCACTTGAAAATTGAAAGAATGAATGATACATGGATTGGTAAAGTTACTGAACTTTAACGTGGACATTTTCATTTTAAAGTTCTCCCAGACGGAGGATTCAACAGAAACAAGGTTATTTGTAACAACTGACAAGTTGAACTCCCCGTTAAAAGTTTCTGCTGTTACCTCAGAAATTACCTGTTTTAATGTTCTGATTGTGGCTCAGGATTTTGTTTGTAGACTTTTTTTTAATTTATAAAAACAGGATGACATTAATGCCCTGGCAGTGGCAATAAGCTTTATTTTATTTTACATTTTTTAAGATGAGATTTACACTAAATATGTGTTACTGACAAGTGCTGATGTTAAAAGTGTTTGAACAACAAATGTTATGACACTTTAGTTCATATGGCAGCAGAACATTTAAATAAAAGTGACCTTTACACTACTGTCGAATTCATTATATGATTTTGTGTATACAATGCGATTAATTGCGATTAATCAGGGAAATATGCGATTAATCGCGATTTATCAGGGAAATATGCGATTAATCGCAATTAGTCAGGGAAAATATGCAATTAATCACGATTAATCAGGGAATTAATGCTATTATTTGTGATTAATCAGGGAAATAACGTGATTAATCACGATTAATCAGGGAAATATGCCATTACTCGTGATTAATCAGGGAAATATGCGATTAATCAGGGAAATATGCGATTAATCGCGATTTATCAGGGAAATAATGCTATTAATCGCAATTAATCAGGGAAACATGCGATTAATCGTGATTAATCAGCGAAACATGCAATTAATCAGGGAAACATGCGATTAATCGCAATTAATCATGGAACTAATGCGATTAATCGCGATTAATCAGGGAAACATGCAATTAATCGTGATTAATCAGGGAAATAATGCTATTAATCACAATTAATCAGGGAAATATGCAGTTAATCGCGATTAATCAGGGAAATAATGCGATTAATCGCGATTAATCAAGGAAACATGCGATTAATCGCAATTAATCAGGGAAATAATGCTATTAATCACAATTAATCAGCGAAACATGCGATTAATCAGGGAAACATGCAATTAATCGCAATTAATCAGGGAAATAATGTGATTAATCGCGATTAATCAGGGAAACATGCGATTAATCACGATTAATCAGGGAAATAATGCTATTACTCGTGATTAATCAGGGAAATAATGCTATTAATCGCAATTAATCAGGGAAATAATGCTATTAATCACAATTAATTAGGGAAACATGCGATTAATCGCGATTAATCAGGGAAATAATGTGATTAATCACGATTAATCAGGGAAACATGCGATTAATCGCGATTAATCAGGGAAATTTGCGATTAATCAGGGAAATAATGCGATTGATCGTGAAAATTTTTAATCGTTGCCCAGTGCTACTATTTTCATAACTCCAGCGTGATGTTCTAACTCTCTTCAGAGTCTTAAACTCTCATGTCGCCATGAAAAGAGACGCCTGACGTGAAGAACGGCCCTGAAAGCCGTGGTTCTAAAGTCAACGGGCTGCTCTCCGGGTCACGGATATCTGTGGCTTCTGGGGCGAGACGTGAACGAACGGTGGTCCGGGTCTCCAGATCAGGTGCACGCCATCCAGCGAAGCCCAGCGACGAGCTTCATTAACACGCTGCCTCGTTAGCAGACGTCCTCCGGGGGTTTCTGGGGCTCCACGTGTATCAGATTTTCTTCAGGGGTTAGTTAGGCTTCAGTCGGCCATGCCGGTGGCTCCGACAGCCGTAATGAGCTGGGAACGCCGACTCGCCAAGTCACCCGCAAACACAACTCTCCTCCCCGAAACGAAATGGTAGCGAGACCTCCAGGACTCCTGACTTTCCCACCTGAGCCGTTCATTAGGACATTTTCTGGATCATTTATGGGGAGCCCGAGAAACAAGGTGGAAACACAAAGGCAGCCGCTTTATCAACTCCATCTCCACGCACACACATGTGAACGCTCCCCGTGAACGCTCCCCGTGAACGCTCCTGGGGCGCTTTTAAAGCAGCTCCACTCTATTTGTTTTCCAAATGACTCCAATTAGTGCAGTTACAGGATCTGATGTCCTTAATGGGCGCGTTAATGCAGTTAGAGGCCCAGGAACCCAGATGGAGACCCAGAGGAGACCCAGAGGCCTGCTGGTCCTCCCAGACCAGAGCACAGCGCTTAATTAAGACTTCGTTAATTCACGTTGTTCTCCGAGCTTCTGTTGGACATGAATAGACAGCATTTTATATTTTATATGTTTTATACGTGGTTTCACTTCTCTCTGAGCTAAAATGTCCACGTCTTGATTTAGAACCTTGAGTATGAACATTTCAGTGAACATTTCTCTACTGACCGCTAGAGGCTGCAGTTCCTCTACCGACCACTAGAGGCTGCAGTTCCTCTATTGACCACTAGAGGCTGCAGTTTCTCTACCGACCACTAGAGGCTGCAGTTCCTCTACCGACCACTAGGGGCTGCAGTTCCTCTATTGACCACTAGAGGCTACAGTTCCTCTACTGACCATTAGAGGCTGCAGTTCCTCTACTGACCACTAGAGGCTGCAGTTCCCTACTGACCACTGCTCAGTTCCTCTACTGACCACTAGAGGCTGCAGTTCCTCTAACCGACCACTAGAGGCTGCAGTTTCCTCTACCGACCACTAGAGGCTACAGTTCCTCTACTGACCGCTAGAGGCTGCAGTTCCTCTACTGACCACTAGAGGCTGCAGTTTCCTCTACGACCACTAGAGGCTGCAGTTTCTCTTCCTCTAACCGACCACTAGAGGCTGCAGTTCCTCTACTGACCACTAGAGGCTGCAGTTCCTCTACTGACCACCCTAGAGGCTGCAGTTCCTCTACTGACCACTAGAGGCTGCAGTTTCCTCTACTGACCACTAGAGGCTGCAGTTTCTCTACCGACCACTAGAGGCTGCAGTTCCTCTACTGACCACTAGAGGCTGCAGTTCCTCTACTGACCACTAGAGGCTGCAGTTCCTCTACCTGACCACTAGAGGCTGCAGTTCCTCTACTGACCACTAGAGGCTGCAGTTTCCTCTACCGACCACTAGAGAGCTGCAGTTCCTCTACTGACCACTAGAGGCTGCAGTTCCTCTACCGACCACTAGAGGCTGCAGTTCCTCTACTGACCACTAGAGGCTGCAGTTCCTCTACCACTCCACTAGAGGCTGCAGTTCCTCTACTGACCACTAGACTGCAGTTCCTCTACTGACCCCTAGAGGCTGCAGGCTGCAGTTCCTCTACTGACCACTAGAGCTGCAGTTCCTCTACCTAGTGACCCTAGAGCAGTTCCTCTACTACCACTAGAGGCTGCAGTTCCTCTGACCACTAGAGGCTGCAGTTCCTCAGTTCCTCTGACCACTAGAGGCTGCAGTTCCTCTACCGACCTAGGGCTGCAGTTCCTCTACTGAGGCTGCAGTTTCTCTACTGACCACTAGAGGCTGCAGTTCCTCTACTGACCACTAGAGGCTGCAGTTCCTCAACCGACCCCTAGAGGCTGCAGTTCTTCTACTGACCACTAGAGGCTGCAGTTCCTCTACTGACCACTAGAGGCTGCAATTCTTCTACTGACCACTAGAGGCTGCAGTTCCTCTACCGACCACTAGAGGCTGCAGTTCCTCTACCAACCACTAGAGGCTGCAGTTACTCTATTGACCTCTAGAGGCTGCAGTTCTTCTACCACCACTAGAGACTCTACCTATAACTGTCTAAATGGAGCAGTTAAGACGAAATGAAGATTAAAGATCTTAATGACCTAAGTCTTTCACTTCATCTCGTCATGGGGGGGGGGGCTGTTACTGATGAGGGAGTGTTTCTTAGAGGAAATACCGTACATTCTTGTATAAAGGAGTTGCGGTCTCCGTGGTCAGATGACGGCGCCCTGTGGACCCTGCGGCTGCATCGGTTAGCGTCAGGGTCCCGGTGGAGATGCGCTCATTTCCAGCGACATCCAGCGGCATGTTAGCGAAGCCAAGCTGAAACAGTTAATAGTAATGAGCGATGATCACTGTCTTGACCCGACAGTAAATACGGTATATAAACATCCGTTTGTTAATCAATCAGGGTTGTTCGCCACCATGAGTGTCCTGTGATGGACCGGTGACCCGTCCGGGCTTCATCTCTGAGGAGCTCCGTCCACTTCCAGTTCTTTTGGACCCTGATCATCGAATACCAGCCACCAACCACACCTGAAGTATTCCAGGTGTTCAGTGTAGGTTCTCGTGTTTTTGGACACTAATTTTCTTCCTGTGCGCGATGACTGCTGCTCCCCCGGTGAGAAGGAGGTGGACTCGCGTGACCTCGCAGCTGATGTATATGATAAAACGGGATGATGAAACGAGTGAAGGAATGCGTGGGAAGGTGACGGTTTCCGTACGCAGATGAGCGGCTGATAGCTTCATGCTAACACTCCCAGATGTCTCCTGGACACACCGACAGCGCTGCAGCTGCAGAGGCCTCCGCTGAGCGCTGGTGTTGAAGACGTGAGGACGAATTAATATAGTTTAAACAATTAGATTAGAGCAAAAGAGAGAGATAATAAATAAAAACATAATAATAATGAAGCAGAAATAGAGGAAACGCTGAAGGGTGACGACTAAAATACATAAAAACAGACAATTCAGCAGCTGAATAAATAAACAGCTGAGAGAAGGGTATTAATAGATCAATAAATGACTTTATTCAAATACTTTTTAAAAATTAATGAATAAATAAATAATAAAAGTAGGAAATGTGATCGCAGAGTTCAAATCCAAGCTGTCAATCAAATGCCGTCTGGTCATTTGATTGGTTGGACGCCAAATAATTTATTGCATCATAGAAGCCAAGTGATGTGGTTTAAAATAAATAAATAAATAAAACATTCACCTCCTGTGTAGTTGTTATGGAGGTGAAATAGTGATGCACGATAACTGCTTTGTAAAACCGATACTGATGACCGATAACTTTCAGCTCCTAAAGGCCGATAACTGATAACACACACACATACCTAAGATCATTACATCAATACTAGGAACAAAACCAAAAATAGTTTTGACTTTTTAAATGAACAAATATTTATTTTTTCCAATTAAAAACTATTGTCAAGCCTCTCAAACATTTTCATAAAGCTATCAAACAAACCTATTTGATATCTCACATTAACTTAAATAAGGTTCATTACTGACTGATATAAAAAATAAAGGCTCCTTGAACTGATGGAAATACATGCATCAGAATTACTAACTGAAAAAGATTAACATTTAAAGGATTTTGACTTGTTGTTCCATTTAAATTAATACCTTTAATTAAAGTAAATGAGGTTCAGTAGTTTTTGTTTTTATTTTTTAATCTCATGCAAGCTTTAGATGAGAGGAATGAGGGAGAGGAGCACGTTAGCATTAGCTTCCATTAGCTCACGTTAGCGTGATTTCAAAACTCCATGGAAGCGATTGTTATGTTGTAGGTGGCTGATCAGGTTTTACGTATTAAAGCTTGTGCTTCCCTCCTCGTAGAATTCACTCGGAGGATTCGTCACAAATAACCACCAAACTATCTTCTTCTGAAACTTTAACCAAGTTCCACGCCGCCATGTTTGTTGTGATCAGCGCTGTGCTGCAGGCTGCATTCAAGGTGGAACGTAAATTCCCACGTTCCCCTCGTTTGCTAGTCGTTATTTCAGCCTTTTCTATTTTTTTCTTTTTTTTATGTGTAACATGTGGGGAATATCAAAGTCAGCAACTACCAAAATTATGACGAGTTAACGAGTTGTTTTCTGGCATGAGGGGGTATTCTTGATTTTCCTGATTGAGTAATAGTTTTTTACTGATTATGCCGACGTCACTTGAACACAACATTCACTGCTGGTCATTCAAGGCTCAGAGGGAGCGAGGCACTGCTGTGTTGACAGAAATATAAATGTTATCGGGGCTATTCGTCGTGATATCGGACTTATCGGGATGACGTCATCATTTCCTGTTATCGGCCCGATAGTTATCGCGTACCCCTAAGGTGAAATATATCCATATTCACAAAAACCACTTTTTTGTACCAGGCTGGAAGATGAAAGTTGAGGACCAACTCTGCTCTGGAGCCCTAGTGGTCGGTAGAGGAACTGCAGTTTTGGTTGCTCCCTGGATTAAAGTTGGGATGTTGGCGCGTTACCAGGAGCTGATTCCAGCGGTCTGTCTCGAGACTCATCCAGGACTGCAGATCTTTCCAGGCTTCCTTCATTTAGTCCAGGAAAAGCATCAGTGCTGATCTTCCTTCCTCGTTGAAATGATGGGACCGCGGTCCAACACCTACTGGACTCGCCTGTAGGTGCAACAGACCGCTGCTCTTCACTCGCTGTGCTTTTGACTTTTTTACTGAATGATTTGAAGCGCGAACGTGTCTTGATTCTGATGCTTTGGCGGAGTGGCGTGCCAAGTCTTTATCTGCATCTTTCATCTTCTCTCCTAACACCGGCTGGAGCTTTACAGCAGGCAGGAGGAAAACAACCGGACTATTTCATTTGGCTCCACGCTCCCGCGCCTTCAGACCACCCAAATGAACTTTTCAACCTTTCCCCAGCGCCGTAAAAAATGGATGTACCTACCTTTGTTTTCCTAGCGTAATAATTACAGGGGCTCTAAAATTAGCTCCTTAACTCCCCGACATTTATAAGCTTCCCAGCGAGTAATGTGAACAGCGCTTTCGGTCCGACGTCCATATTTCACCTCAACGTCAGCCGGGCGCACATCCATCTGAAGACGGATGACTCCGGTGATCTCGGAAAGCGAGGACATTCCTGGGATCTCATTTGTTAAGGTAGCTGTTAAACCAGTTTCAAATACAACACAGGAAATGTGCGTGAGCGCGCCTCACGTGTGTCATGAAGTTATCTTCAGAAGAAAAGAACTCTTTATAAATATCACCGTACAACCGTAGCTAGCTTGTAAATAAAGTAATGCTCTGCTCGTCTTTTACTTCATGTCTCTGAAGCTCTTTGACTCAGTGGTAGAAGCTTTAGCAGCGTTGAATGAAGAGCACCGTCCAGGGGTGCTCCACAGGGATTCCTCCTGGGGCCACTTGGATTCCTTTAACGCAACACCCAGAATGTTTGGCCCAAACTCGGCCCACATCTGGCTGTTACGGCCCAGACTAAAGGTCAGTAGAGGAACCATCAACCCGGGCACGTGTCCACCGGTGGACACGGTCCGGTTCTTTGTTTCGTTTGGGCCTTTCAGCCACGCCCAGACCTCACAACACTTGCCGTATCCCTCATCTAAAGAAATTCTGGACTTTGGGCCACATCTGCTTCATACAACACTTGCCAGAACCCAGGTTTGGCCCGGTTCGTGAACCTTGGGACACGTGTGGCGCACATAGCCCTTGCCAGGGCCGTAACTGAGCCACAAGTAGTCCAGATTAATGTGTGGGTATGTCTTTATCTAAACATCATCAGCAGAGAATCTTTCTTTTTTTAAAGATAATATGGTCCATGGTGCTGTTAACTGTTCTAACGACACGCCGCTACCAGGTCTGGGTTAGGGTTAATCTGGTCCATGAATGAAGTTTAGCTAAGCAGCACCTGCTTCTGTCTACAACTGAAGGCTGCTACCACGGATAACTGATGGACACCACCCTTCAGGTTGGACAAGATGCTTTTAGAGTTTCCAGCTTTGTCTGGACCACTACCAGGTCCAAGCTCCGACAAAGTCCTGAAGACTCCCCAGGCCATGGTCAGCAGTGCTGCACAATACATTGAACATTTAGCGTTGATGATAACTCCTGATGATCCTCATAGAGCTCTCTGCTCTCATAGTGCAGGTTTACCTGTAGTTACCTGTAGTTCTAGAAGATCCAGAAGTAGATCTGGAGGATGGGCCTTCTGCTATCAGACACCTTTACTATGGAACCAGCTACCATTTTGGGTTCAGGAGATTGACACCACCTCCACCTGTCTATATAGACGTCATCCCAGCGTTGACCTCCACCTGTCTATATAGACGTCATCCCAGCGTTGACCTCCACCTGTCTATATAGACGTCATCCCAGCGTTGACCTCCACCTGTCTATATAGACGTCATCCCAGCGTTGACCTCCACCTGTCTATATAGACGTCATCCCAGCGTTGACCTCCACCTGTCTATATAGACGTCATCCCAGCGTTGACCCTCCACCCTGTCTATATAGACGTCATCCCAGCGTTGACCTCCACCCGTCTATATAGACGTCATCCCAGCTTTGACCTCCACCCGTCTATATAGACGTCATCCCAGCGTTAACCTCCACCGTCTATATAGACGTCATCCCAGCGTTGACCTCCACCCGTCTATATAGACGTCATCCCAGCGTTGACCTCCACCTGTCTATATAGACGTCATCCCAGCGTTGACCTCCACCCGTCTATATAGACGTCATCCCAGCGTTGACCTCCACCCGTCTATATAGACGTCATCCCAGCGTTGACCTCCACCCTGTCTATATAGACGTCATCCCAGCGTTGACCTCCACCTGTCTATATAGACGTCATCCCAGCGTTGACCTCCACCCGTCTATATAGACGTCATCCCGGCGTTGACCTCCACCCGTCTATATAGACGTCATCCCGGCGTTGACCTCCACCCGTCTATATAGACGTCATCATCCCAGCGTTGACCTCCACCCGTCTATATAGACGTCATCCCCAGCGTTGACCTCCACCCGTCTATATAGACGTCATCCCAGCGTTGACCTCCACCCGTCTATATAGACGTCATCCCAGCGTTGACCTCCACCCGTCTATATAGACGTCATCCCAGCGTTGACCTCCACCCGTCTATATAGACGTCATCCCATCCCAGCGTTGACCTCCACCCGTCTATATAGACGTCATCCCAGCGTTGACCTCCACCCGTCTATATAGACGTCATCCCAGCGTTGACCTCCACCCGTCTATATAGACGTCATCCCAGCGTTGACCTCCACCCGTCTATATAGACGTCATCCCGCGTTGACCTCCACCCGTCTATATAGACGTCATCCCAGCGTTGACCTCCACCTGTCTATATAGACGTCATCCCAGCGTTGACCTCCACCTGTCTATATAGACGTCATCCCCAGCGTTGACCTCCACCCGTCTATATAGACGTCATCCCAGCGTTGACCTCCACCCGTCTATATAGACGTCATCCCAGCGTTGACCTCCACCCGTCTATATAGACGTCATCCCAGCGTTGACCTCCACCCGTCTATATAGACGTCATCCCAGCGTTGACCTCCACCCGTCTATATAGACGTCATCCCGCGTTGACCTCCACCCGTCTATCATCCCAGCGTTGACCCGTCTATATAGACGTCATCCCACCTCCGTCTATATAGACATCCCAGCGTTGACCTCCACCCGTCTATATAGACGTCATCCCAGCGTTGACCTCCACCGTCTATATAGACGTCATCCCGGCGTTGACCTCCACCTGTCTATATAGACGTCATCCCAGCGTTGACCTCCACCCGTCTATATAGACGTCATCCCGGCGTTGACCTCCACCCGTCTATATAGACGTCATCCCAGCGTTGACCTCCACCCGTCTATATAGACGTCATCCCAGCGTTGACCTCCACCCGTCTATATAGACGTCATCCCGGCGTTGACCTCCACCCGTCTATATAAACGTCATCCCATCATTGACCTCCTCCTGTCTATATAGACGTCATCCCAGCGCTGACCTCGACCCGTCTATATAGACGTCATCCCGGCGTTGACCTCCAACCGTCTATATAGACGTCATCCCGGCGTTGACCTCCACCCGTCTATATAGACGTCATCCCATCATTGACCTCCACCCCGTCTATATAGACGTCATCCCAGCGTTGACCTCCACCTGTCTATATATAGAGTCACGTCATCCCAGCGTTGACCTCCACCTGTCTATATAGACGTCATCCCAGCGTTGACCTCCACCTGTCTATATAGACGTCATCCCAGCGTTGACCTCCACCCGTCTATATAGACATCATCCCAGCGTTGACCTCCACCCGTCTATATAGACATCATCCCAGCGTTGACCTCCACCCGTCTATATAGACGTCATCCCATCATTGACCTCCACCCAGTCTATATAGACATCATCCCAGCGTTGACCTCCACCCGTCTATATAGACGTCATCCCAGCGTTGACCTCCACCCGTCTATATAGACATCATCCCAGCGTTGACCTCCACCCTTCTATATAGACATCATCCCAGCGTTGACCTCCACCCGTCTATATAGACGTCATCCCAGCGTTGACCTCCACCTGTCTATATAGACGTCATCCCAGCGTTGACCTCCACCTGTCTATATAGACGTCATCCCAGCGTTGACCTCCACCTGTCTATATAGACGTCATCCCAGCGTTGACCTCACCCGTCTATATAGACGTCATCCCGGCGTTGACCTCCACCCGTCTATATAGACGTCATCCCAGCGTTGACCTCCCCCGTCTATATAGACGTCATCCCGGCGTTGACCTCCACCCGTCTATATAGACGTCATCCCAGCGTTGACCTCCACCTGTCTATATCATCCCAGCGTTACCTCCACCCGTCTATATAGACGTCATCCCGGCGTTGACCTCCACCCGTCTATATAGACGTCATCCCAGCGTTGACCTCCACCCGTCTATATAGACGTCATCCCCGTTGACCACCCGTCTATATAGACGTCATCCCAGCGTTGACCTCCACCCGTATATAGACGTCATCCCACGTTGATCCACCGTCTATATAGCACCGTTCCCACGTCTATATAGACGTCACCGCGTGACCTCACCCGTCTATATAGATCATCCCAGCGTTGACTCCCCGTCTATAGACGTCATCCCGGCGTTGACCTCCACCCGTCTATATAGACGTCATCCCGGCGTTGACCTCCACCCGTCTATATAGACGTCATCCCGGCGTTGACCTCCACCCGTCTATATAGACGTCATCCCGGCGTTGACCTCCACCCGTCTATATAGACGTCATCCCGGCGTTGACCTCCACCCGTCTATATAGACGTCATCCCGGCGTTGACCTCCACCCGTCTATATAGACGTCATCCCAGCGTTGACCTCCACCCGTCTATATAGACGTCATCCCAGCGTTAACCTCCATCCGTCTATATAGACGTCATCCCGGCGTTGACCTCCACCCGTCTATATAGACGTCATCCCGGCGTTGACCTCCATCCGTCTATATAGACGTCATCCCAGCGTTGACCTCCACCTGTCTATATAGACGTCATCCCAGCGTTGACCTCCACCCGTCTATATAGACGTCATCCCGGCGTTGACCTCCATCCGTCTATATAGACGTCATCCCAGCGTTGACCTCCACCCCGTCTATATAGACGTCATCCCCGGCGTTGACCTCCCATCCGTCTATATAGACGTCATCCCAGCGTTGACCTCCACCCGTCTATATAGACGTCATCCCGGCGTTGACCTCCACCCGTCTATATAGACGTCATCCCAGCGTTGACCTCCACCCGTCTATATAGACGTCATCCCGGCGTTGACCTCCACCCGTCTATATAGACGTCATCCCGGCGTTGACCTCCATCCGTCTATATAGACGTCATCCCAGCGTTGACCTCCACCTGTCTATATAGACGTCATCCCAGCGTTAACCTCCACCCGTCTATATAGACGTCATCCCAGCGTTGACCTCCACCCGTCTATATAGACGTCATCCCAGCGTTGACCTCCACCCGTCTATATAGACGTCATCCCAGCGTTGACCTCCACCCGTCTATATAGACGTCATCCCAGCGTTAACCTCCATCCGTCTATATAGACGTCATCCCAGCGTTGACCTCCACCTGTCTATATAGACATCCCAGCGTTAACCTCCTTCTATATAGACGTCATCCCGGCGTTGACCTCCATCCGTCTAATAGACGTCATCCCAGCGTTGACCTCCACCTCTATATAGACATCCCGGCGTTGACCTCCATCCGTCTATATAGACGTCATCCCAGCGTTGACCTCCACCCGTCTATAGATAGATCCCAGTTCTTCCCGTCATCCCCGTTGACCTCCATCTATATAGACGTCATCCCGGCGTTGACCTCCACCCGTCTATATAGACGTCATCCCAGCGTTGACCTCCACCCGTCTATATAGACGTCATCCCGGCGTTGACCTCCACCCGTCTATATAGACGTCATCCCAGCGTTGACCTCACCCGTCTATATAGACGTCATCCCAGCGTTGACCTCCACCCGTCTATATAGACGTCATCCCCGTTGACCTCCACCGTCTCACGTCCACCCACGACCTCCACCCCTATATAGACGTCATCCCAGCGTTAACCTCAATCCTTCTATATAGACGTCATCCCGGCGTTGACCTCCACCCGTCTATATAGACGTCATCCCAGCGTTGACCTCCACCCGTCTATATAGACGTCATCCCAGCGTTGACCTCCACCGTCTATATAGACGTCATCCCAGCGTTGACCTCCACCCGTCTATATAGACGTCATCCCAGCGTGACCTCCACCGTCTATATAGACGTCATCCCAGCGTTGACCTCCACCCTGTCTATATAGACGTCATTCCCAGCGTTGACCTCCACCCGTCTATATAGACGTCATCCCGCGTTCACCTCCACCCGTCTATATAGACGTCATCCCGGTGTTAACCTCCACCCGTCTATATAGACGTCACCCCATTCCTTTGATTAGGTTTTAATATTATATCTTTGGTTAATAATATATATATATATATATATATATATTATTGTGGATAAGATTAATCAGTTTTACTGTCAGCTGTATAGGAGGAAGGAAAAATTCTGGATAAAAGTGACTCAGCGTCGGTGGAACGATCTGAGCAAACCAGAGCTTGAAACAGGGTGGGGGGAGGGGGCAGTATTTTAGATCAAATGACTTCAGAGCAGAACCAAGTGAAAGACGCTGAGCAGATCATCCTGATCACCCGAAGAGCTAGTAAATAAACTCATGAATGAAAATGGATGTTATCTGATGTGAGCAGGTTACTGGAAAAATTAATTTCACCGTGAAAGTCAAAAGCTGGACCTCTGGTGCAGACGCTTGTTTTAACAGTGAATCACTCGACGTGAGATTTACTGACTAATCAAGGCGTCAAAGACGCGTTCACGACACATTTAAGAGTGAATCATGGACTCAGTACGTGAGTCATATTTGACAAATAATCCCCAGTTTCCAGGTATCAGGCCTTAAATCTCTGATTCACGAGGACGTGACCCTCCTGTGACCCGCCGGAGTCGGAGTCCGGGCGCGAGTGAGAGAGACGCAACCTTCCAGGAAACCCGGGTCTCAGCACCGGGACACCGGACGGCGGGAACAGGAAGTGGACCGAACACCGCTCATCCACGTTCCACCCTTCAAACCCGGAGACGATAAACTGCATCGCAGCGCCCCGGGGCCCCGTCAGCACCCCGGGGCCCCGGATCCACATCAGCGCCCCGGGGCCCCGGATCCACATCAGCGTCCTGGGGCCCCAGATCTACATCAGCGTCCTGGGGCCCCGGATCCATGTCAGCCCACCGGGGCCCCAGATCCACATCAGCGTCCTGGGGCCCCGGATCCACATCAGCGTCCTGGGGCCCCGGATCCACATCAGCGTCCTGGGGCCCCGGATCCATGTCAGCCCACCGGGGCCCCAGATCCACATCAGCGTCCTGGGGCCCTGGATCCATGTCAGCCCACCGGGGCCCCAGATCCACATCAGCGTCCTGGGGCCCCGGATCCACATCAGCGTCCTGGGGCCCCGGATCCACATCAGCCCACCGGGGCCCCGGATCCACATTAGCCCACCGGGGCCCCGGATCCACATCAGCGTCCTGGGGCCCCGGATCCACATCAGCCCACCGGGGCCCTAGATCCACATCAGCCCACCGGGGCCCCAGATCCACATCAGCGTCCTGGGGCCCCGGATCCACATCAGCCCACCGGGGCCCCGGATCCACATTAGCCCACCGGGGCCCCAGATCCACATCAGCATCCTGGGGCCCTGGATCCCTGTCAGCCCGCCGGGGCCCCAGTCGCATGAAAGGTGAGCGGTGGCATCATAAATCATGTGGAAGAGTTTAGTGTAAAGTAGCCAGAGCAGCTGGGGGGGGGGGGGGGGGTCCTACCGCTTGGCCGGACAGATTTGTTTGCTTTAAACAGTCCAAACAGTCAGGAGAAGAAAGAGCGTCCTGCTCCTGACGGTCCCGCCGTGGGATCGTCCTTTCCCTCTGCTTTCTGTCAAACATGTGCACATGTTCCCTCACATATATCCTCCCTGCTGGGGGGGGGGGGCACTTACTTATATAAACACGCCCTCTGGCCGCCGTTACACCGGCCTCGGTTCACGCCGAGGATGTAGGATCCAGTATTTCTGCGGCGTTAGGAATCTACCTCTAAACCCAATCAGAGGGTTACTGAGGTTCCCGCTCCGACGGTCCGGGACGCCGCGAGGACGCCGCGAGGACGCCGCGAGGACTCCTGGAGGCGGGAATGAGCAGCGGTTGCACAACCAGCTCTAAAGATAATTACAGAACGTGAAAACAAAAAAAAAAAGATCATCTTATAAATCACCGTGTTTTTTGGATTTATTACTTACCGGCATCGCAGTTTTCCAAAAAATAGCCCGTCTCACATCTGGTTTGTATTACGCAGCCCTCTTATTAAGACCGGGACCCCCCAGAGGAGGTAAAAACAACAGGTCGGGGGGTCGAGACGTTCATATATCATAACTCACCTGTAATTGTATCTCTTACTGCATATTTTTCATTTTCCTGCGTAGAAGACAAGTGACGACTTAAAGGCACCCTATGTAGTAACACCACCTCTGACCACGGGATATAAGACAAGCTTTATTCAATTATACTCAAGACAATGAACAATGAAAATGTTTTTTACCTGGTTTGCAGAATAAAATAAAAGCAAATTCAACACTTTTGAAGTGTCTATATGGGTCCACACCACAGAGAGTTAATTTAACTCTTTTTGGGGAGTTAGTACCTTAAAATTAACTTAATGTAATTATTGACTCTTTTTGGAGTTAAAATTTAACACTTCTTAACACTAACTAGTGTTAATTTATCTCAACACTTTTATGTAGTGTTAGACATTAACTCTCTTTCAGGATTGTTGGTTAACTATACAAATGTTACAGTCATTTTAACAATGTAAGGTGTAAAATTAGCTCTTCTGAATTACTAAGAAAATACTTTGAAAATAAGGTTTGCTAAAAATACTGCCATTATGTTTAGTTGAAACTCATTTATTTCAAACATGCACCACAAATTAACATTTAAAACACTTTATCAGACACAATTCGTCGTTAGCTAACTTAATGTTAATGCTAACATAATGCTAACAGCCCACAACCGATACAATGCTTATTCAGCGTTAGCTTGCTTAGCCGAGTTAACAACACAACAAAAATACGGTTTAAAACTTTTTTTACCATAACAGATACAGTCTTTACCATCAAATTACAAGTTTTAGCGAACCAAACGACAAACTAAAATCATCACTGCTTAGTGCGGCTAATGTGGCGACATAACTTTACCGTGAGTTTCTCGCCATTGAAGACAGACCAGGTGCCAGATGGGTAATATAAATATCAAAACCTAACGCGAACATAAAGTTAGCTCATTTTACTTCACGAACAATGTCGAGATAAAACCGCGGTGAAACACACAGCTGAACGAGAGGCTCCTCAGTCGGTATTTAGCTCCTGTACCTGTGTAGCACGGTGGGGGCGGGGTCTGATTTACACCTGAGGTGTCACATCCACGTTTGGAGTTAAGAGTTAAATAGTTCAGAGTTGATGTTACTACAATGACACTTACAGATTTGATCTGAAGACACTTTTGTTTTGACTCAAACTATTTGTAAACTTAGAGTTCCATATAAGGGATTTGACTCTATTCAGAGTGGAATTAACTCTGCTTTTGCTTCGATTTCACCAACACCACAAATATAACTCTATAAATATAATAATATAATATAAATATAACTCTTCTCACTCTGCTGTGTACCAAGAACAGAAAAATATAAAGAATATATATCTTAAAAAAACTTTCAGATAGTGTTAAAAACAACACATTCAGCTTGCTGCGGTTCCTCTACTGACCACTAGAGGCTGCGTATATATATATATATATATATATATATATATATATATATATATATATATATAGATATATATATATATATATATATATATATATATATATATACAGTCATGGAAAAAATTATTAGATTACCATTTTTTCTTCACTTTCTTGTTCATTTTAATACCTGGTACCACTAAACGTCATCATGTGACTAAAACAGACAGAAAAGAAAACACTGAATGCATAAAAGCAGTGTTTTTGTTTTTGGCAGTACACAACGCCATAGCTATTGATGTAAAAAACTTAAGTGATTTAGGTTATAATCAAGAAAACCATGGAAAATGGTTAGATATCAGCTCTTAAATAAAACTCTTATGAGCAATCTTTGTGGTTATCGTTATGTTTGTCCAAACAAATGTACCTTTAGTTGTACCAGGCATTAAAATGAACAAGAAACTGAAGAAAAACAAGGCTGGTCTAATAATTTTTCCATGACTGTATATATATATATATATATATATAATATATATAGATATATATATATATATATATATATATATATATATATATATATATATATATATATAGATAATATATATATATATATACGCACACACTAAAAATTAACATTTTAAATAAAAATGATGCAGTGATCCCCACGTTTACTTCCACCTTTATTTCTTTCCCAGACTTTGTTAACAGATATTTCCTGTTTTTCCCTCCAGTTTCGGTTCAGTTCTTATAAAAGTTGCAGCGTGTTCTAGAAAAGTTGGGAGAGTGTTTGTTTTAATGTAATTTAGAGCAATCGCTGAGATATTTAAAACAGTTGTTCCTCTAATAAAGACTGGGAGGAATCCCCCCCCCCCCCCTCAGAGCTGGAACAGATCATCAGCGTCCTCCTCCCTCTGAGGTCGACCCCGTCAGGTCGGGCAGCACCTGAGGGACCAGATCCACCTGATAGAAGGGTCCCATTGTTAATATCACAGCTAACTGTGTGGACATTCATGCCCCCCCCCCCCCCACCCCCCCACCCCAGTCTGTTTCTGCAGAACATCAGAGTAGCTGTCAGGATGATCACAGCCTCCAGACATGTTAGATGTTGGCTTGTTCTCAGAGAGATGCTAACCCAGACACAAACTCTGAAATACACAAGAGTTTAAAGTTTAAAACGCTGCTGTGCACGTGAACGTGTGCATGAGAGGAAACGGCCTCATTGATGGTCTCAGGCTGCAGAACTGTGATGTTGTAGCTCCCTCTGGTGGCACAACAGGGAATGGCACTGTTTTTCTTTTTTCTTTCCTTTCTTTTTTGTAAAGAGAAATAAAAATAAAACAGGATCCAACACAGAATAAAACTGCTCTCAAATTCCTATTTACTCTTAGCACTATATATGATATATATATATATATATATATATATATATATATATATATATATATATATATATATATATATATATATATATATATATATACACATATATACACATCTACAGCTGACACACACATATTATTATTTATTCATTTATCTGAATACCTCCACAACCCTCCACCCATAACTGCATCAGTGTATGCTGCTGTAAATTGCTGCTGTACATAATGTTGTTTACAATCTTTTTCTACTGTATGTACACACGTGGACAAAATTGTTGGTACCCCTCAGTTAAAGAAGGAAAAACCCACAATTCTCACTGAAACCACTTGAAACTTACAAATGTAACAATAAATAAAAATTTATTGAAAATCAAATAATCAAAATCAGCCATCACTTTTGAATTGTTGATTAACATAATTATTACATACCCATATTATATTATACAATTACAATCATATTATTATATATATACTGAGTATCTATACTATACTATATCACATTATATATACACTTACATTATCTATGCTTATACTATCCCTGTCTCAATTCAGCCAACGTCCAGCCAATCACATTACGCTCCATTGGTCATGTGACACCCACCCAGATAGTAATCACCTGAGTTTGCTGCCATGGCCGACCAGTCCGTCTTACTATCTGGGTGGGTGTCACATGACCAATGGAGCGTAACGTGATTGGCTGGACGTTGGCTGAATTGAGACAGGGATCGATTGCTTCTCCCTGGTGACCCGGATGTTGAGTCTGGTTCTTTTTACACTGAATTTTTTTAGGTTGAATTTTTTTACACTGATTTTTGTTTTTTTAGAAATTGAATTTTTTTACACTGAATTTTTTTGAGATGTTGATTTTTTTTACACTGAATTTTTTGGGGTGTTGAATTTCTTTGGGTGTTGAATTTTGAAAAATTGAATATTTTAAGACAACAATTTTTTTTAACACTGAATTTATTTTAACAAAATAAAATTCAGAGGCAAAAAAAAATTCAGTGCTAGAAATCTGATTTTTTAAAAATTCAAAGTCTGATTTTGATGCTGAAAAATTTCAATCTTAGAAATTCGTATTCAAACTCAGATGGCACAGAAATACTTCCATAAAAATGCAACTATCTTCTGCTGAGACATCTTCCAACTGCAGTAAGGAAGCCTGAGATTGGCCAACACACAACTGAAGCGTTTTGAAAAAAAAAAAACATTTAAAAGTGGGACTGGGGCTTCCCAGCATGCACAGCAACTGTCGTATCTCATGTATTGGGGGCTCTCGTGATGAAGAGGCTGTGTGCAGTGCTGTTACCGGTACCGGTACCGGTACATACGACCGAGGATGAAGCTCCTCCTCCTGTGGTTATGCAGAGTCGGAGGAACCAACCTGCCCGTGGCGCCGGCGTAGCTTCCTCATAGGTATCCATACATTTATTAGTTATTCTAAGACCGTAAGTGGTAAAAACATCACAATCCGCACAGACGAGTCTCTGGACGGTTCGTAGCTGCTTCAGAAGACGGTTAGCAGCGTGAAGAGTCCGTACAGGATGGCGCACGGGTAGAAGACCAGCAGCTGCTGGTCCTGCATCGCCAGCGTGGAGATGAAGATCTTGGAGGCGGAGAAGCTGCACCAACAAATCGCTGACAAGGCCAGGACCGCTCCCAGGATGCCTCTGCGGACATGGAAGCCATCTTTAGCATCTGCTAGCATCTGCTAGCATCTGTCGGTGTCGTTGGGGATGATGAACCCCGACCTCTGCATGGACTTACTGTAGCGAGTAGAAGACGGCGACGGCTGAGAGGACCACGATGGGCAGGAGGCAGTAGCCGAGGACGCTAGCCACGCAGCCGTACGACACCGACAGCGAGCTCATCAGACTCAGCAGGGCGTACATCCCGACACAGGCGGTGGCGCTGATCCCGTACACGTAGCCGAAGTGGGCCTTGCCCGCCTGAACGGATCAGACTTACAGAGTAAAGACGACACACATCAAACTGCAACATGGAGTCCAGAAGGGTCGGACGGCAGGTGAGGCGCGTCAGGTGACTCACCATCATTAACGTGACGCCCAGCGCGATGCAGAAGATGATGGGACCCGTCATGTCGGTCTCGTTCATGATGCTGCCGTCTGCAGGCTTGAAGGGGTTCAACACCGTCAGCGTCTTCTGCCACATGTGGTCGAAGTCGATCCCGAGTTCTGGACAAACCGACAGACGGGATGGAAAACCAGCGACGAATCAGGACTCTGATTCATCCTGGTCCAAGATGTTTAGCTTATAGCAACTTCTGTCAAATTAAAAGCACATTTTGGTCATAAAGTCTCAAACGTCACAAAACGTTTTACTGTAAAACCACAACGTTTGTAAAATTAAATTTTTCGTTGTGAAAATCACATTTTTTTCATAAAACTAAAATCGCATTTTTTTTAACAAAATGCTATTTTGTCGTAAAATGTTGAATTTTGGAAAATTGTACTTTTTTGACATAAAATTACGACTTTTTCGAGAACGACCCACATTTTTGTTGTAAAGTTCAGTATGTTTGCAACTTTGTCGAGAAAATTGAAAATTTAATTTTCGTCATAAAGTCAAACATTTTACAAAATCACAGCTTTTGGTCGTAAAGTCACAAAATTTACAACTGTGGCAAAAATTCCCAGCATTTTGTCCTAAAATCAAGACCCTATCTTGTGAAATCACAAATAAAAAAAACATCAGAAAAGTAACTTTTTGTTATAAAACAGAAATTGAGGCTTTTTGTTCTAAAATCAAGACTTTTTGTTGTAAAATTGTAAAATCACAACTTTTTTACAAAATGCTTTTTGTCGTAAAATGTTGAATTTTGGAAAATTGTACTTTTTTGACATAAAATTATGACTTTTTCCAAAACGACTGACATTTTTGTTGTTAAGTTCAGTATATTTGCAACTTTGTCGTGAAAATTGAATTTTTGACATAAAATCAAAAATTTCACAAAATTACAACTTTTGGTTTTAAAGTCACAAAATTTACAAAAAATTACAACCGTGGCAAAGATTCCCAGCATTTTGTCCTAAAATCCAGACTTAATCTTGTGAAATCATAAATAAAAAAGTAACTTTGTTATAAAACTGCAACTTTAGCAAGATTTTTGTTGTAAAATCAAGACTTTTTGTCGTAAAGTTGCAAAATCGCACATTTTCAACAAAACGCTTTTTTGTCATAAAATGTTGAATTTCGCAAAATTGTACCTTTTGGACATAAAATTACGACCTTTTCTAAAACGACCCACCGTTCAGTATATTTGCAACTTTGTTGTGAAAATTGAATTTTTGTCCTGAAGTCAAAAATTTCACAAAAATCACAAAAATTTGTCGTAAAGTCACAAAATTTACCATAAATTACAAGATTTCCCAGCGCTTTGTCCAAAGGTCAATACTTTATCTTGTAAAATCACAAATTTAAAAAACAAATAAAAAGTAACTTTCTGTTATAAAACTGCAACTTTTTTGCAAAACTGAGACTTTTTGTTCTTAAATCAAGACTTTTTGTCGTAAAATTTAAAATTTAACAAAATCACGACTTTATGACTTAAATCTACTTTTTATTCCTTAAAATGTCAACTTTTGTAAAATTGCATCTTTTTGACATAAAATTCTAAATTTTTGTTGTAAAACTGCTAATTTTGTCGTTTAGCTTTTTGAGCTACATTTTGTCCTAAAATCATGAATTCTTGTAAAAGAAAAAGCTAATTTTACACAACTGTTACTTTTTGAGCATCTTTTACTTATAAAATGTAATTTTTTTGGAGTTTTGAGGAAGATTCTGGATGTTTTTGTCAGTTTCGATCTCTACGCGTCAGTCGTTTGAGTCTTTGATCTCGATGCCGAAGTCGCTTTGATGTCCAAAATTCCTCCAGGAACATTCTGGTCGTAAATACGCGATCGTCTTTAAGACACGATGAAATAAAGACGCCTGACTTGTTACTGTGTTTCAGAAGAGTCCAACCAGGACAGTCCGTCAGTTATCGTCCCGTCCAACCAGGACGGTCCGTCAGTTATCATCCCGTCCAACCAGGACGGTCCGTCAGTTATCATCCCGTCCAACCAGGACGGTCCGTCAGTTATCATCCCGTCCAACCAGGACGGTCCGTCAGTTATCGTCCCGTCCAACCAGGACGGTCCGTCAGTTATCATCCCGTCCAACCAGGACAGTCCGTCAGTTATCATCCCGTCCAACCAGGACGGTCCGTCAGTTATCGTCCCGTCCAACCAGGACGGTCCGTCAGTTATCATCCCGTCCAACCAGGACAGTCCGTCAGTTATCATCCCGTCCAACCAGGACGGTCCGTCAGTATCATCCCGTCCAACCA
This sequence comes from Hirundichthys speculiger, assembly GCA_018398805.1. Classification (NCBI taxonomy): domain Eukaryota; kingdom Metazoa; phylum Chordata; class Actinopteri; order Beloniformes; family Exocoetidae; genus Hirundichthys; species Hirundichthys speculiger. The sequence goes on along the minus strand of JAGFBZ010002576.1, from coordinate 116,072 downwards.
GGACGGTCCGTCAGTTATCGTCCCGTCCAACCAGGACGGTCCGTCAGTTATCATCCCGTCCAACCAGGACAGTCCGTCAGTTATCATCCCGTCCAACCAGGACGGTCCATCAGTTATCATCCCATCCAACCAGGACAGTCCGTCAGTTATCGTCCCGTCCAACCAGGACAGTCCGTCAGTTATCATCCCGTCCAACCAGGACAGTCCATCAGTTATCATCCCGTCCATGCAGAAACATCAGAATGTATCTCAATACCAACAAGAAGAGGAGGTTCCTCCTCAGGAGACTCTGGTCCACCGATCCCAGACGTGGCTGAACCCATCGTTGGCTGGTAGATCTCTCCGGTGAACTGCTGCTCCATGAAGGGACCCAGAGAACCCGGCGTCACGTCCTCCACTTCAAACCTGAAAACAACGCAGATGTAAAAAAGAAAAATAACTGTTTTAAAACTCTAGGAAAGTTAAATAACACGGAGAAGGAGAAGGATGTTCTCAAGCTAAAACTCACTCATTGTTGGCACCGTAAGGGTGGTACGTCACCGTGTGACCCTGGTCGTCGATGTAGTACCCGGTCTGGTAGAAGTCCTGCTCGTACTGCTGGAAGTCTCCCATGCTGACCAGGAGACCCGGAGAGTCTTTCACAAAACTCACCCGTGAGTCCACAGTCAACAGTTGAACAGACCAGAAGTCTTCCTCACGGCGTCTTCGCAGACTGTTGTCAGGACAGAGAGGTCCATCTGTGTGCTTGGACTATTAATAGCCGTCTATCTTTGGACCGGGCCTCATGGACCCGACAATCCCTCAGTATCATTTTAAAACAGCTGTTTGGTTTTGTGGATACTTTTTGTCTCCTTTTATAAAAGCTGATTTCATTTGAGGCTTCACACATGTGATTCTCTGTGAATAAAAGTCAAAACGGTTTCATTTGTTTTTAAGAACCGTTTTTTTTTTTAATATGAAGTAATTGACTCTGCCCCTCTGAGAATAAAGTGAGTGAGCAGGTGGCAGCTGTTTTCAGTGAAATGTAGTTAAAGCCCACTAAAAATGAAATGGAAAAAAAAATGAAACGTAAAAGCCGCTGGATTGTGTCATACGCTGATTTTATGACCTCATCACGTCGTATTTGGATTCTTCTTTTAGCTCAGTCTTTACATCTGTTTTCTCTAACATGCTTCTTTTTTTCTCACATATAGCGTCGCCGAATTCCCAATACTCGTGTTCTCATTCAGATACTTATTTCCGTTTCTTTGTTCAGCAGCGATGTTAGTTTGAAATTGTGATTGAAAAACACCGATCAAGTGTCCGTGTTAACCCGTTACTAACTGCTATTAGATTTCTGGACTGTTATCCTGCTCTGATAATAATCTGATTTTTATAAATGTGTCGTCTTCTAACAAAGACCACCGCCACGCCAGTTAAAAACGACGTCTCTGGTGTGATTTCGGCTTTGTTTATTTTTACGAGGATTACTTTGATAAAAAGTTAGAAAGCAAAAAATAATATCCTAAACTGTGCGCATGTGCAAAGCACTGCTGCTGCGTGAAATAAACTTTTCTTTTTTGGGAGGTCACTGTCAGGGATTTTTTCGGTCATTGAATTCGCTATATTTATCGGTAATTTCTTGGTTTAACAAAAAAGAAAAAGCAGAATTTGTTAAAATTAGCCACGGTGACGCAGGTCTGACATGCGCAGTGCAGCGCAGAAGTGACGTCCCTGAAGGCCGTCGTGTGTCATGTGACTCCATCTTCCAGTTCTCGTCTGGTTTGTAACAAACATCAGCTGTTGTCTTTAAAATCATTTAGGGAGTTTATAAGCTTTACTTTTAATGTGTCAGTCAGCAGGAAGCCGGTAACTGGAGGTGTCCGTGCCTGAGTTTCACAGACGGGTGGTTATTGTGCTGCTAATCAGTTAGCATGTTAGCAGGTTAGGGTTAGGGTTAATTTCCTTGTCTGTGAGGACGTTTTATTGATAAAAAAATCTATTTTCTTCACAGTCGTCTCGAGGCGGATGACCCGTTGAAGCCGCCATGGCTGATGTAAGTACGCTTGTTTTACGTTTTAATGGTAACCACTTCAACAGTTTATTTTTGTCTTTTTCTCGCCGTAAAATTAAACTTAAACATCTGGAAGTTTTGTGATATAAATGATAAAACAGTTGGAGTGATTATTGTGGATGTTATCGATGCTTTTGGACTAAAAAGGTCTGTATTTCATGTGTTGTGTCTATATGTATGGAGGACGACTGCTGTCAAAAATCAATTATACAAAAATAAATGTGCTAAAACACATGATTTGACATATTTGATTCATTTTTTATTCAGTTAATAAGCTGTGGCCTGAAAGACATTTGAATTATTTTTTCATATATATATATATATATATATATATATATATATATATATATATATAATTCATGCCGCCCTTGATATCGGATCAGCGAATTAGATCCAGTATGATCCTGGATGTACTCTAATATCTGTTTCGGAGACTTTAAACATTCTTTTGTTAATTGTTTGTGTTTTTTGTATTTGTATTTGTGAGTTAAGGCAGTGGTTTGTGGGAACCATAGAGTGTACAGAGAGAACTGGACCAAACCTCTGTGATGTCACCTGCAGGGTTCTGAAGAGTCTTGAAGTTAGTGATGACGGTGGGCGGAGCCTGATTAACCCGATGTTTGTCTTTGCAGGATCTGAAGCGGTATCTGTACAAACAGCTGCAGAGGTGTGTACGACTGAAGTCAGGTGACGTTATCAGTGTTTCCCATCAGAGACTCATCAGGTTCTGTTTGTCCTTCAGTGTCGAAGGTCTTCATGCTGTCGTGGTGACGGACAGAGACGGCGTCCCCGTTGTGAAGGGTAACGACCTCTTTTTATTCACCGCTGGGATGAGTTCCAGGATGAATACGTAGCGGTGCACGCTAGCTACCGGGCCTGTGAAACATGAGCGCTCGTCCCTAACTCGGCTGCTGTGTCCCTGCAGTCGCCAACGACAACGCCCCGGTCCACGCCCTGAGACCCGGCTTCCTGTCCACGTTCGCCCTGGCAACGGATCAGGGCAGCAAGCTGGGCCTGTCCAAGAACAAGAGCATCATCTGCTACTACAACACCTACCAGGTGAGTCACTGTCAGTCAGAACAGGCGTCTGGTCCCAGGTGGACCTGAAGACGAGTCCAGCCTGGCTGCAGATGTCCCCAGGTGGACGTCATCAGTCTGTCTCATGGTTGTAGATCAGTTCTGCTCCGTTCTTCTTCTCAACGTTGACCCGGTTCACTCAGGTTTCTAAACGCTTCTCTCCAGGTCAGAACTCCCATAACTCCCAGCTGCAGTTCCTCCTCTAACCCGTCACTGATGTCTGTCCCTCTTGGCGTTGTGTCATACGCATGAGTGACACGTGTGCAGGTTTGTGTTGAAGTTGTTTTGTGTTTCCGTGTTGAACAGATTGTCCAGTTCAACCGCCTTCCTCTGGTCATCAGCTTCATCGCCAGCAGCAGCGCCAACACAGGTACGATGTTCCCGCCCAGACTGAAGCTCCGCCTCGCTCCGCTCAGACTGAAGCTCCGCCTCAGACTGAAGCTCCGCCTCTGAAGCTCCGCCTCAGACTCAGACTGAAGCTCCGCCTCAGACTGAAGCTCCGCCTCAGACTGAAGCTCCGCCTCAGACTCAGACTGAAGCTCCGCCTCAGACTGAAGCTCCGCCTCAGACTCAGACTGAAGCTCCGCCTCAGACTCAGACTGAAGCTCCGCCTCAGACTGAAGCTCCACCTCAGACTGAAGCTCCGCCTCAGACTCAGGCTGAAGCTCCGCCTCAGACTGAAGCTCCGCCTCAGACTGAAGACTGAAGCTCCGCTCAGCTCAGACTAGACTGAAGCTCCGCCTCAGACTCTGAAGCTCCGCCTCTGAAGCTCCGCCTCAGACTCAGGCTGAAGCTCCGCCTCAGACTCAGGCTGAAGCTCCGCCTCAGACTCAGCTGAAGCTCCGCCTCAGACTCAGGCTGAAGCTCCGCCTCAGACTCAGACTGAAGCTCCGCCTCAGACTCAGACTGAAGCTCCGCCTCAGACTCAGGCTGAAGCTCCGCCTCAGACTCAGGACTGAAGCTCCGCCTCAGACTCAGACTGAAGCTCCGCCTCAGACTGAAGCTCCGCCTCAGACTCAGACTGAAGCTCCGCCTCAGACTCACTGAAGCTCCGCCTCAGGCTCAGACTCAGGCTGAAGCTCCGCCTCAGACTCAGACTGAAGCTCCGCCTCAGACTCAGGCTGAAGCTCCGCCTCAGACTCAGACTGAAGCTCCGCCTCAGACTCAGACTGAACTCAGATGAAGCTCCGCCTCAGAAGCTCCGCCTCAGACTCAGGCTGAAGCTCCGCCTCAGACTCAGGCTGAAGCTCCGCCTCAGGCTGAAGCTCCGCCTCAGACTCAGGCTGAAGCTCCGCCTCGAACTCAGGCTGAAGCTCCGCCTCGAACTCAGGCTGAAGCTCCGCCTCAGACTCAGGCTGAAGCTCCGCCTCAGACTCAGGCTGAAGCTCCGCCTCAGACTCAGGCTGAAGCTCCGCCTCAGACTCAGGCTGAAGCTCCGCCTCAGACTCAGGCTGAAGCTCCGCCTCAGACTCAGGCTGACTCAGGCTGAAGCTCCGCCTCAGGCTGAACTCTCAGGCTGAAGCTCCGCCTCAGACTCAGGACTGAAGCTCCGCTCCTCTGAAGGCTGAAGCTCCGCCTCAGACTGAGGCTGAAGCTCCGCCTCAGACTGAAGCTCCGCCTCAGACTCAGGCTGAAGCTCCGCCTCAGGCTGAAGCTCCGCCTCAGACTCAGACTGAAGCTCCGCCTCAGACTCAGACTGAAGCTCCGCCTCAGACTCAGACTGAAGCTCCGCCTCAGACTCAGGCTGAAGCTCCGCCTCAGGCTGAAGCTCCGCCTCAGACTGAAGCTCCGCCTCAGACTCAGCTGAAGCTCCGCCTCAGGCTGTAGCTCTGCCTCAGACTGAAGCTCCGCCTCAGCCAGATGTGTTCTGTGGTTAAAGAGGAACGTTAACGTAACAAGTTAAAGAGGAACGTTAACGTAATGGTCAAAGAGGAACGTTAAACGTTTGTAATGATTGATCCGTGTTGACGACTGTCACTGAAACCGTCAGAACTCGCCGCGGTCAGAACTCGCCGGTCCGCTGGTCGACCGTCAGATTTCTGCTCCAGGCTTCGTCCAATCAGAACGAGCCAACGGGTTCAGGTCTAGTTGAGATGATCTGCAGTTTCAGGTCGGTACTTTTTTTTTTTTTTTTTTTGTGAGTCGTCATTCGTTGTTGGAAACGGTCTTCATCAGTTTTTAAAGATGAGGGGTCCCCCGGTACTGGGGGCGGCCATTTTTACCAGTTCAGACTGGGCCGTCGTCGGTGCCAAGGAGGAACCGCCGTCTGCCTCTGTCATCAAAAACGTGCAAACGAGCGTCTCGCCACTCCCGTTACTTTGGGGTGGCGGTCGAAGCGTAGAGCGTTCAGTTTTCTGACAGTTTTGAATGCACCATCTGGGTCGACTTTGAGGTGTGAGACGGTGGTTCGATCCCTGATGGAACATTCCAGAGTTCAGAAAACTCTTATTTTAGATGAAAAGCAGCGTAAACTTTCATTATGGACCAAAAACACGGAAGGTTCCTTTAAAGACAACAGATGTGAAATAACGGGGAGGAGTTGTGCCAAAATGAAAAGTGACGGTTATTTAACTTTATTTAAACCTGTCAGGTCTCATCATGACTCTGGAGAAGGAGCTGGCGCCGCTGATGGAGGACCTGAGGCAGGTGGTGGAGGTGACATAAACGCTTCCTGCTCGCCGCCGTCGTCATCATCGCTAATGATGCGTTCAAGTCCCGTTGGAAACTTCAGCCTGCAGCTCCAGGAAGGAGGAGCTTCTTCACGCTGCTGGAACTTTCCTTTAACTCTGTTATCGTGACTTCACTTTCTAACCTTTTTCTCAATAAACTCTTATTTTTTTCTGTCTGAATTGGTTTTATTTCCTTTAAACATTTGTCACAGAACAATAAAGTAATGGATCAGTCTGTGATTCTGTCACAGATTTACTGTCAACACTTAAGAAAAACAATCAGCATCTTAAATATAATCAGTGTTAAACTCTGACGTTCTTACATTTATGGCTCATTAATCACAACAGGTGTAATAACACGATAAACATTTATTTATTGGACCAGATTGAGGTTCTTGTGATGGTTTGGGACAGTCACAGTTATAACAGACCCACTAATCTGGCTCCGCCCACATCCCCCAGTTCCTCCCATTAACTGTTCAGACCCGCCCACTGGTGGTCTGGACCGGTTCTCCCGGTCTCATATGGACCCTCTGACGTTACGTTGGAGGACCAGAAGCAGAAGTTCTGCTGGTCCACAGCAGGAACAGGTAGCTCCGCCCACCTGGTCCTCTGCACTAATAATGAATTAAAATGGTTATTAAAATAAAAGATATGTTTTATAAAATCTAAAAGAAGAAAGCCTCTGAACCGTTAATGTTCATCTCAGATGAGTTCAGGGAAACTTCTAGAATAACGGTTCAGTCAGGTCATGTGACGTCTTCGGTGCAGGTGGAGCTGGTTTCTTGTTTTGGGAGGAAGTGATGTCATCGGCCTTTTCTGATCTGTGACTGAAAAAAAAACAACATTAACATAATTAACAGTAAAAATGAAAACAACAGACGTTGGTTCAGGTTTTAGATTAAAGTCGACTCAACAACTCAAACAGGTTTTTGTTGTTCTGGAGAGAAGGTGGACTGTAGACCTCCATCCTGACCTGACCTGACCTCCATACTGGACCTCCTGACCTGATCCTGACCTCCATCCTGGACCTGATCCTGACCTCCATCCTGGACCTGATCCTGGACCTGATCCTGATCCTGGACCTCCATCCTGGACCTGATCCTGACCTCCATCCTGGACCTGATCCTGGACCTGATCCTGGACCTGATCCTGGACCTCCATCCTGGACCTGATCCTGATCCTGGACCTGACCATCCTGATCCTGATCCTGACCTGACCTGACCTGGACCTCCTGATCCTGGACCTGATCCTGGACCTGATCCTCCCTGATCCTGATCCTGGATCCTGATCCTGATCCTGACCTGATCCTGACCTGATCCTGGACCTGATCCTGACCTCCTCCTGGACCTGATCCTGATCCTGATCCTCCATCCTGGACCTGACCTGATCCCCGATCCTGGACCTGATCCTGACCTCCTGGATCCTGGACCTGACCTGACCTCTGATCCTGATCCTCCTGATCCTGGACCTGATCCTGGACCGGATCCTGACCTCTCCTCCTGACCTCCATCCTGGACCTGATCCTGGACCTGATCCTGGACCTGACCTGATCCTGGACCTGATCCTCCTGGACCTGATCCTGGCCTGATCCTGACCCTGGGATCCTGATCCTGACCGGATCCTGGACCTGATCCTGATCCTGGACTGATCCTGACCTCCATCCTGGACCTGATCCTGGACCTGATCCTGGACCTGATCCTGACCTCATCCTGGACCTGATCCTGGACCTGATCCTGGACCCCTCCTGGACCTGACCTGATCCTGGAACCTCCATCCTGACCTGATCCTGACCTCCATCCTGGACCTGATCCTGACCTGACCATCCTGGGATCCTGGATCCTGATCCTGACCATCCTGGACCGGATCCTGGATCCTGACCTGATCCTCCTGATCCTGGACCTTGATCCTGGACCGGATCCTGGACCTGGACCTGATCCTGACCTCCATCCTGGACCTGATCCTGGATCCTGATCCTGGATCCTGACCTCCTGGGATCCTGGACCTGATCCTGGACCTGATCCTGCTGACCGGATCCTGGACCTGATCCTGATCCTGACCTGATCCTGATCCTGGACCTGATCCTGACCGGACCTGATCCTGATCCTGATCCTGATCCTGATCCTGGATCCTGATCCTGGACCTGATCCTGACCTGGACCTGATCCTGGACCTGATCCTGGACCTGATCCTGGACCTGATCCTGGATCCTGGATCCTGGGAATCCTGACCTGATCCTGATCCTGGATCCTGATCCTGGATCCTGACCTCCATCCTGGACCTGACCTGGACCTGATCCTGGACCTCCACCTGATCCTGGACCTGATCCTGGACCTCCTGATCCTGACCGGATCCTCCCCTGGACCTGGAACCTGACCTGGACCTGACCTGATCCTGACCTGATCCTGACCTGATCCTGGACCCTCCTGGACCTGACCTGATCCTGGACCTGATCCTGGATCCTGATCCTGGACCGATCCTGCCTGATCCTGGACCTGGATCCTGACCGGATCCTGGACCTGATCCTGACCTCCATCCTGGACCTGATCCTGGACCTGATCCTGGCCGGATCCTGGACCTGATCCTGGACCTGATCCTGGATCCTGACCTCCATCCTGGACCTGATCCTGACCTGATCCTGACCTGATCCTGACCTGATCCTGGACCTGATTCCTGACCTCCATCCTGGACCTGATCCTGGACCTGATCCTACCCCATCCTGATCCTGATCCTGGACCATCCTGGACCTGATCCTGACCTGACCTGATCCTGACCTCCATCCTGGACCTGATCCTGATCCTCCTACCTCCATCCTGGACCTGATCCTGGACCTCCACCCTGGACCTGATCCTGACCGGATCCTGACCTGATCCTGGACCTGATCCTGCCTACCTGCTCCTGACCTGATCCTGATCCTGGACCTGACCTCCATCCTGGACCATCCTGGAACCTGACCTGGACCTGTCCTGGACCTGATCCTGGACCTGATCCTGACCTCCATCCTGGACCTGATCCTGGACCCTGATCCTTGACCTGATCCTGACCGTGCTTCCTGGACCTGATCCTGGATCCCCATCCTGAACCTGATCCTGGTCCTGACCTGACCTCCTCCTGGACTGATCCTGGACCCCGGACCTGACCTGATCCTGGACCTGATCCTGACCCCCATCCTGGACCTGATCCTGGACCTGATCCTGGACCTGATCCTGACCTCATCTGGACTGATCCGACCTCCATCCTCCTGAATCCTGGATCCGGAGGGACCTGACCTCCCCTGACTGATCCTGACCTGACCTCCACCTGACCTGGACCTGATCCGACCTGGGATCCTGGACCTGATCCGACCTCCTGATCCTCTGATCCTGGACCTGATCCTGACCTCCATCCTGGACCTTGGACCTGGACCGTCCTGACCTCCTGATCCTGGACCTGATCCTGACCTGATCCTGGACCTGACCCTGATCCTGACCTGATCCTGGACCTCCATCCTGACGGATCCTGGACCTCCATCCTGGACCATCCTGGGACCTGATCCCTGATCCTGGACCTCCTGACCTGATCCCTCCTCCTCCATCCTGACTGGATCTCCATCCTGGACCTGATCTGGACCGGATCCTGACCTGATCCTGATCCTGACCTGGACCTTCCTGGACCTGATCCTGGACCTGATCCTGGCCCTGATCCTGACCCCGATCCTGGAACCCCTGATCCTGGACCGCTCCTGACCTCCATCCTGGACTGATCCGGATCCTGACCTGATCCTGATCCTGGACCTGATCCTGGACCTGATCCTGACCTCCATCCTGGACCTGATCCTGGACCTGATCCTGGACCTGATCCTGACCTCCATCCTGGAACCGGATGATCTCCCTCCTGGACTGATCCCGGACCTGTATCCTGACCTCCATCCTGGACCGATCCTGGACCTGATCCTGACCTCCATCCTGGATATCCTGATCCTGGACCGATCCCGGATCCTGATCCTCACATCCTGATCCTGGACCATCCTGGACTGATCCTGGACCTGATCCTGACCTCCATCCTGGACCTGATCCTGACCTGACCTGACCTCCACCTGGGACCGGATCCTGACCTCCATCCTGGACCTGATCCTGGAGGACCTCCCTGACCGGATCCTATCCTGATCCATTACCTCCATCCTCCTGGACCTGACCTCCATCCTGGACCTGATCCTGACCTCCATCCTGGACCTCCATCCTGGACCTGATCCTGGACCTGATCCTGGACCTGATCCTGGACCTGGATCTGGACCGATCCTGGACCTCCATCCTGGACCTGATCCTGGATGGACCTGATGGACCTGATCCCCTCCTGACCTGGATCCTGGATCCTGATCCTGACCATCCTGACCTCCTGACCTGATCCTGACCTCCTCCATCCTGGACCTGATGGACTGATCCCCGACCGACTCCATCCTGAACCTGACCTATCCTGATCCTGATCCTGGACCTGATCCTGGGATCCTGATCCTGGACCTGATCCATGGACCTGATCTGACCTCCATCCTGATCCTGGACCTGATCCGGGACCTGATCCTCCGGATCCGGACCTCCATCCTGGACCTGGACCGGATCCTGACCTCCTCCATCTGATCCTGACCTCCTGGACCTGACCTGATCCCCCCTGATCCTGGACCTCCCTCCTGGACCTGATCCTGGACCTGATCCTGACCTCCTGACCTCCTGGGACCTGATCCTGACCTCCATCCTGACCTGATCCTGGACCTGATCCTGGATCCTGGATCCTGACCTCCATCCTGGACCTGGATCCTGATCCTGATCCTGATCCTGGACTTGATCCTGACCTGATCCTGACCTCCATCCTGGACTTGATCCTGATCCTGGACCTGATCCTGACCTCCATCCTGGACCTGATCCTCCTGATCCTGACCTGATCCTGGACCTGATCCTGGCCATCCTGGACCTCCATCCTGGACCTGATCCGACCTGATCCTGTCCTGGACCTGATCTGGACCTGATCCTGGACCTGGACCTGACCTCCATCCTGACCGATCCTGGACTGATCTGATCCTGACCTGACTGACCTGACCTGATCCTGGACCCTGATCCTGACCTGATCCTGATCCTGGACCTGATCCTGGACCTGATCCTGACCTCCATCCTGGACCTGATCCTGACCTCCTGACCTGATCCTGGACCTGACTGACCTCCTGACCCCTCCCTGGATCCTGACCTGATCCTGGACCGGATCCTGACCTCCATCCTGGACCGATCCTGGACCTGATCCTGGACCTGATCCTGACCTGATCCTGGACCTGATCCTGGACCTGATCCTGGACCTGATCCTGGACCGGACCTCCCGGACCTGATCCTGGACCTGATCCTGATCCTGATCCTGGACCTGATCCTGGACCTGATCCTGGACCTGATCCTGGACCTGCCATCCTGGACCTGATCCTGACCTCCACCTGATCCTGGACCTGATCCTGGACCTGATCCTGACCTCCATCCTGGACCTGATCCTGGACCTGATCCTGGACCTCCTGGACCTGACCTCCATCCTGGACCCTGATCCGGAATCCTGGACCTCCTGGATCCTGACTGATCCTGGACCTCCTGACTGATGACCTCCTGGACCTGATCCTGGACCTGGACCTCCTGGACCTGATCCTGATCCTGGAACCTGACCTGATCCTGACCCCATCCTGGACCTGATCCTGACCTCCACCTGGACCTGATCCTGGACCGGATCCTGGACCTGATCCTGGACCTGATCCTGACCTCCATCCTGGACCTGATCCTGACCTGATCCTGGACCTGATCCTGGATCCCTGGACCTCCATGACCTCCATCCTGGACCTGATCCCGGACCTGATCCATGGACCTCCATCCTGGACCTGAACCTGATCCTGGACCTCCACCCTGACCTCCATCCTGACCTCCATCCTGGACCTCCATCCTGGACCTGATCCTGACCTCCATCCTGGACCAGACCTGACCGGCTCCTGGACCTGATCCTGGACCGGATCCTGGACCTGATCCTGGACCGGCTCCTGGACCTGATCCTGATCCTGGACCTGATCCTGGACCTGATCCTGACCTGGACCTGACCTGATCCTGATCCTGATCCTCCTGATCCTGGACCTGATCCTGGACCTGATCCTGGACCTGATCCTGACCTCCATCCTGGACCTGATCCTGGACCTGATCCTCCTGTCCTGACCTGATCCTGACCTGTCCTGGACCTGATCCGGACCTCCTCCTGGACCTGATCCCGGACCTGACCTCCTCTGGACCGGCATCCTCTGGACCTTATCTGACCGGATCCTGGACCTGACCTCCCTGACCGATCCTGGACCTCCTGGACCTGATCCTGACCTCCCTCCTGGACCTGATCCTGACCTCCATCCTGGACCTGATCCTGGACCTCATCCTGACCTCCATCCTGGATCCTGTCCTGACCTGCCATCCTGGACCTGATCCTGACCTCCATCCTGGACTGATCCTGGACCGGATCCTGGACCATCCGGATGACCTGAACCGACCTCCTGGACCTGACCCCGGACTGGATCCTGGAAGGACCTGGATCCTCATCCATCCTGACTCCATCCGGACCTGATCCTGTATCCCTGATCCTGGACGGATCCTGGACTGATCCTGGATCCTGATTGGACCTGACCTCCATCCTGACCTGGACCTGATCCTGGACCTCCATCCGGACCTGATCCTGATCCTGACCTCCATCCCTGACCTCCTGGACCCTGATCCTGACCTCTCCATCCTGGACTGATCCTGGACCTGACCTGACCTACCTGACTCCATCCTGGACCTGATCCTGGACCTGATCCTGACCTCCCCTGGCCTGATCCTGGACCGGATCCTGGGACCTTGCCTGGATCCTGACCTGACTGGAGATCCTGGACCTGATCCTGATCCTGACCTGATCCTGGACCTGATCCTGGACCGGCTCCTGGACCTGATCCTGGACCTGATCCTGGACCTGACCTGGACTGATCCTGGACCTGATCCTGGACCTGATCCTGACCTGACCATCCTGGATCCTGGACCTGATCCTGGACCTGATCCTGGACCTGATCCTGACCTCCATCCTGGACCTGATCCTCCTGATCCTGACCTGATCCTGACCTGATCCTGACCTGACCCTGGACCTGACCTGATCCGATCCATCCTGGACCGGACCGATCCTGATCCTGACCTCCATCCTGGACTTGATCCTGGAACGGATCCTGGACCTGATCCTGACCTCCATCCTGGACCTGATCCTGGACCTGATCCTGGACCGGATCCTGACCTGACCTGATCCTGGACCTGATCCTGACCTGATCCTGACCTCCATCCTGGACCTGATCCTGGACCTGATCCTGACCTCCACCCTGGACCTGATCCTGGACCGGATCCTGATCCTGGACCTGATCCTGGACCCTCCGGACCGGCTCCTGGACCTGATCTGACCTGATCCTGATCCTGGACCTCCTGATCCTGGACCTGATCCTGGACCTGATCCTGGACCTGATCCTGGACCTATCCTGATCTGGACCGATCCTGAACCTGATCCTGGACCTGATTCCTGATGGACCTGACCTGGACCTGATCCTCCTGATCTGATCCTCTGATCCTGGACCTGATCCTGGACCTGACCTGACCCTCCATCCTGGACCTGATCCTGACCTCCTCCTGATCCTGGACCTGATCCTGGACTGATCCTGACCTCCTGATCCTGACCTCCTGGACCCTGATCCGGACCTGACCTGACCTGATCCTACCTGATCCTGGACCTGATCCTGACCTCCATCCTGGACCTGACTCCATCCTGGACCTGATCCTGACCTCCATCCTGGACCTGATCCTGGACCTGATCCTGACCTCCATCCTGGACCTGATCCTGGACCGGATCCTGACCTGATCCCGGACCTGATCCTGACCTCCATCCTGGACCTGATCCTGGACCTGATCCCGGACCTGATCCTGGCCATCCTGGACCTCAATCCGGACCTCCATCCTGGACCTGATCCCGGACCTGATCCTGGGCCATCCTGGACTCCATCCTGGACCTGATCCTGACCTGACCTGGACCTCTCCTGGACCTCCATCCTGGACCTGATCCTGGACTGATCATGCCATCCTGGACCAGATCCTGGACCTCCACCTGACCTGACCTGATCCTGGACCGGCTCCTGGATTCCTGGACCTGGACCTGATCCTAACCTCCATCCTGGACCTGATCCTGACCTCCACCCTGGACCTGATCCTGGACCTGATCCTGACCTCCATCCTGGACCTGATCCTGACCATCCTGAACCTCCAGCCAGGACTAGATCCACCGCTGGTTGAACCAGGAGGGACCAGAACTGATCCTGACCTGATCCTGGACCTGATCCTGACTGATCCTGATGATCCTGGACCTGATCCTGGACCTGATCCTGGACCTGATCCTGGGACCTGATCCTGACCTCCATCCTGTACCGTATCCTGGACCTGATCCTGGACCTGATCCTGGACCTGATCCTGACCTCCATCCTGGACCGGATCCCGGATCCTCCCCATGGACCTCCTGACCTGATCCTGGACCTGATCCTGACCTCCCATCCTGGACCTGATCCTGACCTCCATCCTGGACCGGATCCTGGACCTGATCCGGACCTGATCCTGACCTCGATCCCTGATCCTGATCCCCTCTGACCTGACCTGGATCCTGGATCCTGATCCGGACCTGATCCTGACCTCCATCCTGGACCGGATCCTGGACCTGATCCTGACCTCCTGCATCCTGGACCTGATCCTGACCTCCATCCTGGACCTGATCCTGGACCGGATCCTGGACCTGATCCCGGACCTGATCCTGACCTCCATCCTGGACCTGATCCTGGACCTGATCCTGGACCTGATCCCGGACCTGATCCTGGCCATCCTGGACCTCCATCCGGACCTCCATCCTGGACCTGATCCCGGACCTGATCCTGGCCATCCTGGACCTGATCCTCTACCTGATCCTGACCTCCACCCTGACCTCCATCCTGACCTCCATCCTGACCTCCATCCTGGACCTGATCCTGACCTCCATCCTGGACCAGATCCTTGACCGGCTCCTGGACCTGATCCTGGACCGGATCCTGGACCTGATCCTGGACCGGCTCCTGGATTGGATCCTGGACCTGATCCTGGACCTGATCCTAACCTCCATCCTGGACCTGATCCTGACCTCCACCCTGGACCTGATCCTGAGACCTGATCCTGGACCTGATCCTGACCTCCATCCTGGACCTGATCCTGACCATCCTGGACCTCCAGCCAGGACTAGATCCACCGCTGGTTGAACCAGGAAGGAGACCAGAGTCTGAGCTGGTTCTAACGCAGCTCCAACCTTCAGCGACTCCGACTGGAGCAGCTGAAGGTTATAAAGGTTAAAGTTCTGAAGTCCGGCCCGACGGACCGATTCACTGCTGATGAAACTCTGGACTTTTCTAAGTGTCTTAAATCAGGAAGCAGCGTTGCACAAACGACAGCAGAAAAGAAACATCCTGGAGCTCGGAGCGGCCCGGTGTCGTAACCGGTGTCGTAACCGGTGTCGTCACCGGCGTCGTCACCGGTGTCGTAACCGGACTCACCAGTTTCCACTGCAGGATCTTGATCCACTCGTCGGCCTCCACGCCCGTCTTGGCGCAGATGTAGAAGGTCCGTTCAGGAAACACCAGGCTGCAGAGACACGGGACCGAACACAGACTTTAAAATTCTAAATGTGTGAAACAAATAAACTTTATTTGTCCAGAGCACCACAGCAGCCCCTCAGCATGATGCTGCCTCCGCCGTGCTCCACAGCTGGGACGCTGTTAGAGCGGCCTGAACAACCATCTGGACCAGACGGGTACCAGGTGAGTCGGACCTCAGAGGTCCGTCCTGGTCTGCAGCTGTAATCTGGGTTCTTCTGGGTTTCCCTCTCAGCCCGCGGTCCGGTTGCACAGTGGTTCCCAGTTCCAGGAGGATCTTCACAGCTGGTTTTGTTCAATCATGTGGATTATTGCTCAACCAGATCAATGCGGGACCTCCAGGACCTCCAGGACCTCCAGGACCTCTAGGACCTCTAGAACCTCTAGAACCTCCAGGACCTCCAGGACCTCCAGGATCTCTAGAACCTCTAGGACCTCTAGAACCTGTAGGACCTCCAGGACCTCTAGGACCTCCAGGACCTCCAGGACTTCCAGAACCTCTAGGACCTCCAGGACTTCCAGAACCTCTAGGACCTTCAGGACCTCCAGGACTTCTAGAACCTCCAGGACTTCTAGGACCTCCAGGACCTCCAGGACCTCCAGGACTTCCAGAACCTCTAGGACCTCCAGGACCTCCAGGACTTCTAGGACCTCCAGGACCTAGGACCTCCAGGACCTCCAGGACCTCCAGGACTTCCAGAACCTCTAGGACCTCCAGGACCTCCAGGACCTCCAGGACCTTCCAGATTCTAGGACCTCCAGGACCTCCAGGACCTCCAGGACCTTACCCCCTCTAGGACCTCCAGGACCTCCAGGACTTCTAGAACCTCCAGGACCTCCAGGACCTCCAGGACCTCCAGGACCTCTAGAACCTCTAGGACCTCCAGGACCTCCAGGACTTCTAGGACCTCTAGGACTTCTAGAACCTCTAGAACCTCCAGGACCTCCAGGATGTCTAGGACCTCCAGGACCTCCAGGACCTCCAGGACTTCTAGAACCTCCAGGACCTCCAGGACCTCTAGAACCCCCAGGACCTCCAGGACCTCCAGGACCTCTAGGACCTCTAGGACCTCCAGGACCTCCAGGACCTCTAGGACCTCTAGGACCTCTAGGACCTCCAGGACCTCCAGGACTTCTAGAACCTGTATGTCAGGGATGAACCAGACTTCTGATTCTTCTCTTGATGTCTTGGTTGATCATTTTAGATTTTCCCATGATGCCATGGGGCGAGGCCCTCGTGTCTGAAGGTGTTCCTCTGGTCATCATGAGTAAATAAAGAAGAATAAAACCTGACAACTTCCTGTTTGGGCCGATAGAGAAAATGTGTGAAAGGCTGTTTTTCACTTCTCCTTTGCTTCTATCTGTTTATTTTAATAATCGCTCACACTTCCTCTTTAAAAAGAAAATAAATTCAGACGTTGCTGCCGTGAGGAAGTACAGCTCAGAGAAAAAAAGGAAAAATAAAACCAGCCCAGAGTCTTGATGTGCTTCTGTCGTTATCTGATCTGGTTCTGGTTTTAGTTCAGTTTATTTATGAAGTCAGAATAAAGTCAGGTCCGGAACCGTTACAGCTAACGAGTTTAAAACCCATTAAATACATCCAGTTATAATCAGCTACAATCAGTCAAAGATGACAACTGGATTAAACCAGTTTAATCCAGTTAAACTGGTTTAATCAAAATTATCTACCCAGTTAGGATCCAGTCTAATAATAAGGTGTTTCTGGACAGACTGGACCGTCAGCTGACAGTCCTCCAGCTGTGGACTCGGTCCTCCAGCTGTGGACTCGGTCCTCCAGCTGTGGACTCGGTCCTCCAGCTGTGGACTCGCTCCTCCAGCTGTGGACTCAGTCCCCCAGCTGTGGACTCGTTCCTCCAGCTGTGGACTCGGTCCTCCAGCTGTGGACTCGTCCCCCAGCTGTGGACTCGGTCCTCCAGCTGTGGACTCGCTCCTCCAGCTGGACACAGATATGATGTGTTGGAAGAGTTTCAGTCTGGATCATGTTACAGAAACAGCCCCTGTGAAGGTCGAAGGTCAAAGGTTGAAGGTCTCAGACCGTCTCGTGCCTGTAATCGATCACAACAGTGTTCGGATGGAATCACGGTGTTCCACAGGGTTCTGTGTTTGGACCGATACTTTTCACTCCATTGGGCAGAAACGCATACATTTGCCAGCGCTTTGGGCTAGAGGTCTTCACGGGTCCATGAAGGTGGACCCGTGAAGACCTCTAGCCCAAATGGACCCGTGAAAATTCGACTCGAAACCGACCCGACCCGACTCGAGCTATTATCATAAGTCCGGGGGTCCGAACTTGAATGGACCCGCAATATTTGGACCCGGAACCGACCCGACCCGAGTCTTTAGTTTCCGACCACGAACCGAACCGAGTTACCCAAATAGAACCGAGACAATCCAGCCCATAGTTGCTCCTGTTAAAGTTGTCTAGCGTTGAATAAAACTTGATTTTCTTACCTAAAGTTGTCTTCTTCTACCGGTTCAGTTGCTACATAGGCTACGTGATGTAAACAACAATAAATACACGTCGTTACTTTCTTTGTGGATACAGATGCTATTGGTAGCAATTGCTAATGCTAATAGCAGTTGCTACATAGGCTACGTGATGTAAACAACAATAAATCCACGTCGTTATTTTCTTTGTGGATACAGATTCTATTGGTAGCAACTGCTAACACTATTAGCAGTTGCTACATAGGCTACGTGATGTAAACAACAATAAATCCACGTCGTTATTTTCTTTGTGGATACAGATTCTATTGGTAGCAACTGCTAATGCTAATAGCAGTTGCTTCATAGGCTACGTGATGGAAACAACAATAAATCCACGTTGTTATTTTCTTTGTGGATACAGATGCTATTGGTAGCAACTGCTAACGCTAATAGCCTACACCGGTCAGGACGTGTCGTGAATATGTTCTCTCATCCAGCGTTGTCATGTTGGCGATACGTTGTACTTTACAGCTGCCGGGCAAACCGCTAATAACACGCTACGGCAACACGGTTGTTTCATGACAAACACGCCACGTTAATGAATAATTAATTAAACTGCCCCGAGTCCTGACATTAGCTGCCACCGCTAATATCTTTACCTCTCTGGAGTAAACGTGGACCCAGCCTGTCAGAGAGTACCGACCGGACCCGAGACTAACTGGTACCGATTCAGACCCGAACCCGGAGTCACGTCTTTTGAATGGACCCGAGACCTGATTCGGGTCGGGTCGGAACCTCGGGTTTTCGGGCTGTCGGGTTGTTCCAAAGAGCTCTACTTTGGGCAGATCTATAGAAAGCAACTGTCACCAGACTGTAAAGAGATTCTCCATCTTCAACCCAGATAACATGTAGCAGTCGCTCCAGTTGGTCACATACCAGAAACAGTTGACTCTGTCCTGGGAGTAGTCGAACTGGACCGCAGAACAGGACCTCAGGTCCAGGGTTCGGATGGGATCGTCGCACTGAAACACAGAAACACGAGCGTTCAACCGCAAACGCCACGAGCAGCTGAAACTGAACGCTGTTGGTTTCTACAAACTGACCCGAAGCTCAGAGGACACTCACCATGTTGTCTTTGAAGTATTTAAGTTCATATCTGTTGAGCGTGAACCACCTCTGCTTCCAGCTCTGCAAATATCGTCCAAATGTGTCTTTAACACCACTAAAGACAGATGCTAAGACGGGACTGAGACAGTTTCAGCTTTCTCACCTTCACAAACGCTCCTTGTTTCACCAGGTAACCCTCCTTCGTGCCCAGCTGCAAAGACATACCTGGAGTTAGCGAATTAAAAGCCCTTAACTGAGATAGAAAGTGTTGATTTTCAACAACAGCTGAAGTTAGAAAGGAACGTTCTGGCTGTAAGAAAATAAAAATGTCCGTTAAAGGAAAGGCAAACATGGGTAAAAGGAGCCGGCTGAGAAATGCTGCCCGTCTCTGAGAGGAGGACTAACGGGTCCGGCGACTAAAACTGAAACTAGGGGAATGCGTTCCTGGCCGTCACGCCTGAATTAGCAGCCAAAAAAACATCTGCGCTCACAAACAAGCTGCTGCGCGGCAGACAGCTAATCAGATGCTAAGGTCATGCTCAGGCCAACACCTTCAGGTGCTACTGATGTCAGCCGACCCACGTGGCTCAACGGGATTGTGCTAGCCGGACCCCATGGTAAAGATCTGGCCCCTGGGCGCCCACCTATGAGCCCCGGCTCCTGGGGAGGGACTTTAAGTTCTTTGATTCTCTTCATGTCAATCCACCGCATGGTGCTAACGCTGGTCTATCTGCCGGGACCGATGTGCATTGGGAGCAGGAGCAAGTGCACCAGAAACCACAGCTGCATAGTTCTGGACGTTGTGTCTGCTTTATTTGGCACATCTCTGTAACATCACATGGACATTGGAGGCAGTGCTTCTGGACTGGCACACTGGTTCCCCTTTTCAAGAAGGGCTACCGGACGGTGTGTTCCGGCTGCAGGGTAATCTCACTACTCAGCCTCCCTGGTAAGGGAGTCCGATCAATAGACGAAACTCAGATACAGGAAGGAACAATGTGAGTCCCATCCTGGTCGTGAAACACAGGACCAGCTCTATACCCTTGGTAGGGTCCTGGAGGGAACATGGGAGTCTGCTTTGGAACAGGCATTGTCCCTCAGGTTATTCTACTGGGGGTGCTCCGGCGGTAAGGGAGAGGGCGCGTTGTTCCTGGAGGTGTTCTGGACATCTACAACTGGGAGAAGACGGATCCAGAAGAGATTATATTACTAGGATAGTCTGGGAATGCTTTGGTGTCCTCCTGGAGTAGCTGGAGGAGGTGGCTGGTGAAGAGGGGACTACTAACTGTATATTCTCCTAAACCTAACCAAGTAGCTTTGGCGCACAGAGCTAACCAAAAAATGGCTCAGTGAAAACAAAGAGGCGGGATGTTCATACCGCAGGTGCGTTGGCCACCAGGTCATTCTCCGTGCGGCCCGTCTGTATCGCCGTGTGAACTCGTACGGACTCGTAGATGGACGGCTCCTCGACACGCCAGGGGTACGGATGCTTCAACACGATGAGAGTTCCTGGTTCACGGATAGAGGGGAGGTTGAACACCTGACTGACACCAGAACAGAGAGGAAAAGACAATGTCCACCAACACAACAGACGCTTCTTTCTGTTGTGGTTGCTGCCCTGGCTCCCTAGCCCGGCTAGCGATCAAGCTTCTCTCTGGTTTCCCTGGATTCCACTTTGATTTACATAGAAGTCAAGGAGACCGACTTGCTTTTGGAAACAGCCCCAAGCGGTCAGTCGCTGAGCAAGCTGGCAGTAGCCCCGTCATTTAAACAAGAGTTAGTCGTGGTGTTCCACAGAGTTCCTGTACTGGGGCCGATCATTTTCACTTCAATGAACAGGTTTCCATTTATCTTGACCAGCCATCCTCATTCTTCTCCTTGTCAACACGTAACTGTGCTAGGGATGGAACGGTTACCGGTATTACGGTAAAGCGTGGTAAAATTTTACGCGATAAAGATTACCGTTTATGTTTGACTTCATCTCACTATCGCGGTTGATTATCGAGATATGTAATATCAGCCTCATTCAAGTCTGTGAGCGACTAGTGACTGTGTTTCACGTAAATTTGTAGCTTGTAACATTCGGCATCGTAAGGTTAGCATGGCGGAAAGTGGTGATAGCACGCAGGACATTGAAAAATGACATTCGAAAAAAGGACCAGAACGATGTTCTTCTGATGCAGTTAAAATATTTATTTATTCCAATAACTAACAAAGTCCTTGACGACCCGTCTGCGTATACAACCTGGCATCCAGTATGTACTGCAGTACATACTGGATGCCAGGTTGTCCGGGACTTTACAGTCACGACCTTCAGCAGCTGGTTTGTTTATAAATAGAGCTGGAGTGTCATCGGCGTAACGGTGGACATTTCTGTCACGCTTCCTGCTGATAAAAGGACAACCGAACTGGTCCCTGTTCTGATCCCTGCGGAGCACCATAACCAGCTCTGGTACACACCAAGGAGACGTCGTTAATTATTCTGACAATCAGCGTCACGAAAAGGAAAAAGAACGACTGTGCTGCGTTCGTTCATCAGCCTCA
Source organism: Hirundichthys speculiger (assembly GCA_018398805.1). Taxonomy (NCBI): domain Eukaryota; kingdom Metazoa; phylum Chordata; class Actinopteri; order Beloniformes; family Exocoetidae; genus Hirundichthys; species Hirundichthys speculiger. Next base: position 94,469 of record JAGFBZ010002576.1, on the reverse strand, counting down.
GAAACACCTGAAGACTTGGTTTTTACCTGCGTCGCTGCCCAGCAGAGGCTGGTTGGCGAAGTGATTGACAAAGTCCTGAAGGGTCGGAAACTCGCTAAACCCAAACACGTAGCCGTTGTCTCTGCGCGTCACGTGGAAATGCTTCACCGAATCCTTCGCCCTGTGCGTTAAATGACAAAGACAAGTATGTTGGGTTCCAACAGTTCCGGTTGTTCCAGTTTCAGAACCAATGGGTTTACCTGACGGACAGGGCGAAGCAGCCCGGCCCCTCGTTGCTGTTCCTCAGCAGGTAGCTTCCGTCCGACCCGTTGGACAGGAGAAGAGCCTCGGCAGCGTGGCGGGACAAGTCGTAGTGGTACCACCTTCAACGGAGACAAACGGACCTGAGCTGAGACAGCAGATCCAGCTGAGGGGATCAGGACTCCTCTCAGAGAGACGTCCAGGTCCAGACCAGGAGACACGATGTCCCTCAGCTGGGACGAGAAGGACCCAGTGTCTGGACACCGCTTTAACCTGTTCATTAATTATCTATCAAATAAAGACCCGGAGAAACAAGCGAAGCCGCCGTTGATCTGAGGTTGTCTTCGTCTCGTCCTAAAATGGACTTTTATTGTTTTTTAATGCAAAGAAAAGCCCACATGGGACTAAAAGAGTGGCTACTAACGTTTCCACGTGTGTGCAAATATATCAGCGCATAACCGTTTCTTCCTTTTCTGCTTGACAGCTGCAAAGGAAGCCGACGGAGGGATGTGAAAGTTCTCGATCTGCATGACGTGATGTTGGGAGTTTTAACCGACGCGCTCGTCTCCAGAGAGACAGACGGGTCAAACTTCAAAGCAGCCGTCCTTCCCGTCTTCGTTCCAGCCTGAAAACCCAAACCAGGGTCACCTGAGGCCTCCGAGCGCCGTAGGTTTGAGCGTTTTAAAGCGCCATAAATTCTGACTGCTCCAGGTTTACGACCTCTCTGCTGCTGAAGGAACCAACGGCTGAGTTTTTAGTCTTTTACAGACTGAAGTTAGAACAGAAAAAGTTAAAAAAATAACTGCAGCTCTTCGTTCTGACTGCTGGGAACAAAAACTGGTAGCGTCCACGTCTGGTCAAATATCGTCTTAGTTCGGCAACTTAAAAACAATAAAACAACGTGAGAACAGTAAAAGGCTGCCAAACCTCTGAACACCAAACCTCACAGATGTTGTATCTTTATAACAGAGTTTTAACAGAGCTTAAAGTCCACGTAGAGCAAATTTGAAACTTTCCAATAGAGACACGGCGTCTGTGTCTAAACAAATGAAATTTCATAAAACATCAAAGAGAAAAACAAGACAGATTGATTTTTTTTTCACAAACTTTAGGGAGGGTGTAAATTTATCAGGACAGCTGGTAACTCCCGCCCCCGTCGCACCTTTGACCCGCCCCACTGAGCTGTGTGAACGTCATGGTAACAGATGCATCTGCACAGGTAGATGCCAGGTGGTGCTCAGGCTCCTCCTCCTCTTCCCTGACGACCCCGAAAGCCGATGTTTCAGCATCAAAATTAGCAGCCTGGCAAAAAGTTGCCTTTTTTACAAAAAAAAATTACGATTTTACGACAAAAACTAACTTTTTTTTTTCCGAAAAGTTGCAATCTTGCAAATTTAGTGATTTTTTTACATCAAGAAGTTATTTTGTGTCAAAAAGTCGCAATTTTGTAAAATTTGTGATTTTATGACAAAAAAAGTTGTTCTATTGAGAAAACTTGTGATTTTACTAAAGTTGTACTTTTGTGTCAAAAAGTTGTCATTTTGAGTTAATTTGCATTTTTTTTACTTTATTACAAAATCGTGATTACAGGACACGAGGTTATACGAAAATGTCAAAAAGTTGCAATTTTTGTTAACATTTTCAGAAATTTTGCAACAATAAAAATTTTGTTTTTAAAACAAAAAATATCTTTTGTGATGCAAATATCACAGAATTTGAAATTTTACATCAAAATTTCTGAAAATTTGTGAAATTTAGTTCAGTTTCATTTATGATGAAGTTTTAAGTCAGAATTTTTCAAAATTCACAATTTTATGACAATTTTACTTTTCAGCATCAAAATTAACAGTCTGGTGTTAAAAAGTTGCCTTTTTTCACAAAAAAAAAAAAAAATAGATTTTACAACAAAAGGTTGAGATTTTTTCTTCAAAAAGTTGCAATTTTGCAAATTTAGTGATTTTTACAAGAAGTGATTTTGTGTCAAAAAGTCGCAATTTTGGTGAAATTTGTGATTTTATGACAAAAATTCTTTTTTTAAATGACAAAGTTGTTCTATTGAGAAAATTTGTGATTTTACTAAAGTTGTACTTTTGTGTCAAAAAGTTGTCATTTTGAGTTATTTTGCAATTTTTTTTAACTTTTATTACAAAATCGTGATTACAGGACACGAGGTTATACGACAATGGCAAAAAGTTCCAATTTTCTGAAATTTTGCAACAAAAATTTTCTTTTTAAAACAAAAAATATCTTTGTGATGCAAATATCACATAATTTGAAATTTTACATCAAAATTCCTGAAAAGTGGTGAAATTTACAGATTCGTTCATGATGAAGTTATAAGTCAGGATTTTTCAAAATTCACAATTTTATGACACCATTTTGTGATTATAGGACACAATCATACGAAGTTCACGATTCCACGACATGAAAAGAAACCACCAGAATGATCCGGAACCAGCCCAGACCGGATTCACCCGCCCAGCTCCATTTCTGATGTTAGTTCAGATCCTCCTGGTCTGGCAGAACTGGTCCTGGATCTGCCAACCTGTAGCCAGAACCTCCTTAAACCTGAATATTTCCACTTCTATGCAAATGACACCCAACTACACATCCACGAGTTACTCTGTGTTACTGCAGAACCCACAACTGCATTTCTTTATTAGGTTGTCCTAAATCTGATCTAATGTCAAAAATGCTTCTGATGAAGATTAGAGAGGACATTTCTCTTTAAACCCAGGACAGAACTTTAAACCTTCTCCTGTAATCATTCAGGTTCTGGCTCCTCCGGCCCCTAAACATCTCAGAGCTCCATGAAATCCACCGAAGCTCCAGACTCAGACTGCAGGTTGACTTCAGACCTCAGGTGTCCTTTACCTGATGGTGGAATCAGCTCCACCTTTTAGATGAACTCATAGTCAGATCTGTCTCCGGTGACCCTGAACCAACCGCCTCTACAGATCTAGACTGATGGAAGCCCCCCCCCCCCCCATCTGTGCAGGTGACCTGCAGCTGCAGGTGTGTGAAGGTAAATGATGGTCATGGAGGTCCAGCTCACCCCAGACTCTCCAGCTCGTCGCTCAGGTCCTCGGTGGACGCGTCGCTGTGGACACTCATCTCTGCCGGCTGCGACCTCCTCGGAGCTCCGCGATCATCTGAGCTGCAGACGGAGAAGTGAAAGCCGCGGGGCTGGAGGACACGCCCACCAGGAAGTGAGCGGGGTCGCAGCGCGCGAGCCGAGAGAAGAAAGGTCCTCCTCTGAGAGACACTGGGAGTCTGTGAAGGACGCTGCAGACCGTCCTGAGGGGTTCGGGTCTTCAGGAGACCCCCAGAGAAATGTGTATATATATAATAAGGTACAATTATACAAAATTCACAATTTATGACAAAAGTTGGGAATTTTTGTTGCAGTTTTGTAAAATTGGAGACCAGATAGAGCTTTAATGTCAAAATCAAGACTTCATGACAAAAAAAAAAACACAACTTCAGACGTTCAGAGATTTGTGGTTTTAGGACAAAATTGCAATTATACAAATTAATGACAGCTGGGTTAGGCTCCGCCCACTACATCCCACATGAGGGCGGTCCAGGAAATAGAGTTCGGTAAAAAAAAAGTTTTGTTTTCTCAGATAACTTTATTTACATAAACAGGAATGACGTATTCAAGCTGATAAATAATGAAACGTGAATTTAATTCATCCACCTGGAAACGGTGACGTCAACTTACCTGCCAACATGTCAGACACGTTAAACTGGTCCTGAACCGTCAGACAGACGTCTGAATCTGTTTATTAGAGTCATCGGTTCTTAAGGCTCCTGCAGAAACACCTGACGAGGCTCTAAGGTCACTTTGTGCTGTGGAACAGCGCCCCCTGCTGAGCAGCAAACCTGTGACAGGTTCCAGCTGTGCTGCTTTTATCCAGCGGTTTCTGCTGGACGGTTTTATTCAAGGCACCAGTCATCCAGACAGAAACATTAGAAACCTGCTGCTGTCACTAATGTCTACTTTTTATCTTTTGGTGCTCTTTTTTTTTCTCCATGTCAGGAAAAGTTGGGACGATTTGACTTTTCTTTTTTTTTTTTAACAGACAATAAAACCAGAGACGTTCCATGTTTTCAGTCATCAACCTCATTTCTCGTCTTGATGCAGGTCCAGTGTTGAGTTTCAGACCTGCAGCCTGATCCTCAGGTCCGGTGGAGGTGGTGGGAGACCCTGAAGGTCCGGTCCAACAGGAGACCGACTGAGACGACGGACAGACGACGGAGAGACGACCTCTACTCCGTCAACAATCAGACAGAATCACTGAAATGTTTGAGGGAAAACTGGAAGACAACAGCGAAGGAAGAACCGTCGTCCATCAACCACGTGGACCCGGATCACCGTAGAAACCTCTTTTAAAGAACTTTACTGCGTATAAACTGGCCAGAAGCCGACATCTCTGGGCTCGGAGGCGTCTGGTGATGGACCATCACCATGGAAACATGGACTGTGCTGACCGAGGAGCACCACAGGGCTCTGAATGAGGACCTCTGTTTCTTTAATCCTGGACGCTCCCACTCAGTTTATGTGCAGACGACACCGACTTTTGTTCCCAAAAACTTATGTTTTTGTAAGAAACGCACACGTTAAGATGCGTTTCTGAGAAAAATGGGACTTAACAACACATAAACTCGCTCAAGCTGTTCCAGCGCCGTGAGGAACGACGGCGTCAGATAATGGAAGCGCTGGACCGTAGCGACGTGACGAGGCTGAAATAAAAAAAAATGGACGCATTTTTACAAACGGGAGGAAGTTGATGAGAAAAACGTGAAAGATCTTGGGTTCACTCCATCTGAGATGAAATAAATGTCACAGCAGATCCAAGAATAGCTGCTTTTTTCTTTTTTCTTGTTAAACCATCCCAACTTTGTCTGATTCAGCTCGTTTGTGTCAAATCAGAATTCATTTTAAATACAAAAACAAATAGAGAAACATGACAACGTGCGCTCCTGAGGAGACCCACAGTGGTCCTGGGGGGGGCGATGAGCTGGACTTCTACATTACAACAGCTTTAAGTTAAAAAAACAAAAAAAAAATGTATCATTCAGTCTTTTGTAAAATCAGATCCACGTCCTTTCGTTCAACTTCAGCCTTGGTTCTGCGCCGCCGTCATCACGTCCTTCCTGTAAACCGATGAGAGCTGAACAGTAAACCTGAGACACGCCAGCATGAGTCTCATCCAGGTACGCGGCTGTAAACCGACCAGAACCAACATGACGGGTTTGTAAACTCAGTCCAGCCAGCGTGTCAGCGTTTATTCAGAAAAAGAAAGGTGAGAGATGAGGTAGCCGGTAACCGGTAACCGGTAGCCGGTAACCGGTAACCGGAACCAGCGCCGCACGGCTCATGTGTTTCTTTTACACAAACGACGCTGGTGATTGACAGCTTCACATTCTCAGGTGTGGTTCAGATGGGGACGGGCTGCCGGCCCCCAGAGTTCATTGCACCTGAAGCCGGGATCAGCGGCGTGGACCCGCCGCATTCCTTCGGTCAGGACAGAACCTCGTCCACGCTGGGCTCCAGGCCAGGGTTGTCGGCGCACACCGGCAGCCCGCCGGGTCTGGAGTGCTTCTGGTTCCAGCGCTGCATCCTCCTGCGGTACTGCTCTGACTCCGCCTCCTCCCTCTGGGTGGATTTCAGGGCGGCGGACGGGTTGAAGGTCCTGTGAAGAACCCGAAACAAAAACCTGCACAGAAGAACAACAAAGAGGAGTTGTTACGCTCATGCAATGTTGAACTTAAGAAAAAAAATGGACGGCAGTGGAAGCCTTTTCTATGGAAATGCAGAGAGCCCCTAAAGTGGAACCTTGAGGGACACCAGTACGGTCTAGAAGACTCCCTTCTAACAGGAAAAACTGGAGCAGTTTAAGGGTTGTACCTTTAACACACCTGAAGAAGTGATGAAAGATGATCGACTACTTTTAAAGGAGCAGTAGAGACCGGCGTTTTTTTCTCCACGTTAACAAACAGCAGCAGATCACGAAGAAGCACAGAAGTCTCTACTTCTGAGTCAGGATCTGAGAAGACCAAGCTCCATGAGTGTGGAAGATTTCAGCACTCTGACAGAGGTATAAATACAAGGAAGCTCTGAGAAACAAAGCGGCGCCGACCCCTTTAAAACCTGAAACGCAAGCATTAAAATATAGATATCTAGTCTGAGATGGACGGAAGCTGGTGGGGCGGTGCCAGAGCCAAAAACCCAGTCCTGCGTGAGGCCAGTGTTGATGCAGAAACTCCACGTGGACTGGATCTGCAGCAAAACCTTCACTAACTGACTTTTAGGTGCAAAAACGGGCCGTTGACGGGTTTGGCCTCTAGATCTTATTTGTTCTAGAGGCCACGGACTGAAGGTGACCCTCAACGATTTGAATCAAGCAAGCTGGACTTGTTTTTCTTTGTTCTTGAAGTTTCACCTTCCGTCACGAAGGCAACATCACTTCAAACTGACTGTGCGCTACTTCTCTGACGTTAAAATCTGTTTCGGTTTCGTATCTAAATCGAGTCTGCAGCCTCGGCGATGCCACCTGCATCGAAGGTTCGGGGCGCCACCTCGAGGGCGCCGAGCCCTGTGTGTACTGTTAAGAAATTGTTCGCTAGTTGAACTGTGAACATTGGAAAACAATGTGCTTGTTTCGGGAAGAGATGTTATCTCAGAAGGTTCTGGAAAGCGAGATGTTCAGCCAAGAGTGATTGTTGGACAGAACAAACGCCAGTATGTCTGGCCAGAGAGATCTGGCAATATGAAGGTTATGTAATTTGTTGTTTTCATGAGGGTATATATTTGGTGGAACCCAAATAAAGTTGTCTCTGCATTTCCAAAGCTTGTCAAGTCTTTTTCGAACCACGACAAAATTGGCGAGCCAGCAAGGAGGGAGAGAAGAGGGATTCATGCGTGGTGCCTTTTCTGCTCTGCGGAAGACTGCAAGAGAAGCCGGCTCTTTAAAAAAAGGTAAGAGATTTCTTGCCAAAACAGCAGTCTTGTGCAGCGTGGGGTCACCCCATCCCCTCTCTCTCTCCAGGGTAATTAATTGTCTATGTATATTTTTAAGCTGGAAAATGCGAGGAACACTCGCACAGAAAATAAGCAGTTTCTGTGTGTTTGAAACAAATTATACCTGGGTATTGTTATGTAGTGTTATACACTGTGTTGTATTGCTGTTTTAGTACTGATTGGAAATTGGAAATCTGCTTGGTGGCTCTGTTTGACAGTTCGAGAAAAGCGCAGTTTTGTCGCTTGTTTATAGACGACTAATATCGTCGTGATGTTGTCCTGTGTGAGACAGCCTAAAAATTAAAAAGCAGCACAGGGTGACTGTCACAACAGTACCTGGGTAACAGAGCCGCCATGTTACCTGGGTAACAGAGCCGCCACGTTACCTGGGTAACAGAGCCGTCACGGTGGTGAGAGCACAGATGACGTAGAAGAGTGGCTGGGACATCTGGAGGGTCTCCACGCCCAGCGGGTTGGTGGGGTGACTGCAGGTCACACAGAAGAGGCTGAAGAGCACCACGAAGAGCAAGTAGGAGGCGGCGCTGACCGCCAGCACCAGCAGGTGAATCCACGTCTGCGGCAGAGGAAACAGAGTTCGGTCCAGTCACAGATGTTAACGGGTTTCAGCGGTTGGAGCGGCGCGACACTAACCAGGGTGTTGCTCTCGATGACTTGGTGCAGCAGGATGATGAGCAGCGCCGAGGTGTTCACGGGCGAGCCGAAGGACAGATCCCCGACGTCTGAGCCCGCCAGTGCCTGAAAAAAAACACATCACAGTCCTTTTAAGAAAAAAAAAAAAAGATTGTGGACATTTTCATTCTTTACCTTTTAGGTCTGACAAACTTTAGATAAATGTATCTTTGGTCTCAGGACCAAACAGCAATCAATGCATCTTTAATAGTAATAATAATAAAAATGTACATTTGAGACAAAATACTTACAAAATAAGGCACAAAGAAGCAAATGAAGCTTTGGTAAAAAGCATCCAGGACTGTGATCCAGAAGGTGGATGGAACATAGACCTGCAGGGAAACCAGACTCGTCTGTTCATCTGTTTTTAACAGTTTCACAATGTTTATTGTGTTGCTGAAATAGGCAAGACTTTCTCTGTAAACGTCAGTCTGGATGGCATCACTTATATGACTGACAGCCGATTACGACATTAAAAAACCCGTCAGGTTTGTTGGCTTCTGCCGTCACCTTGGAGGTCTGCTGATTCTGGTAGAGCTCAGGGAGCTTCATCAGAGTCTCTGCAGGCAGGTTCTGGTCCAGGACGCCGTAGACGAGGGGGGGCACCGAGGTGAAGACCAGGTTGAAGAGGATGAGCACCCACGAGTTGATCATGACGCTCCCGGAGAAACCACAGAAGAACTGATACCAGAACAGCAGGTTCACGTACATCTGCACACAGACACAGACGGCTGCTGGGACTCTATCACACCTGAGACTGTTGGTTTTATCTTAACTGTACGTGACAGGGCCTCTGGCAAAATGACTATAAATAAACTGTTATGACAGTGGTCGGTAGAGGAACCGCAGCCTCTAGTGGTCAGTAGAGGAAGTGCAGCCTCTAGCGGTCAGTAGAGGAAGTGCAGCCTCTAGCTGTCGGTTGAGAAAAAGCAGCCTCTAGCGGTCGGTAGAGGAAGTGCAGCCTCTAGCGGTCGGTAGAGGAACTGCAGCCTCTAGCGGTCGGTAGAGGAACTGCAGCCTCTAGGGGTCGGTAGAGGAACTGCAGCCTCTAGCGGTCAGTAGAGGAACTGCAGCCTCTAGTGGTCAGTAGAGGAACTGCAGCCTTTAGTGGTTATTAGAGGAACTGCAGCCTCTAGTGGAACTGCAGCCTCTAGTGGTCGGTAGAGGAACTGCAGCCTCTAGTGGTCGGTAGAGGAACTGCAGCCTCTAGTGCTCGGTAGAGGAACTGCAGCCTCTAGCGGTCGGTAGAGGAACTGCAGCCTCTAGTGGTCAGTAGAGGAACTGCAGCCTCTAGTGGTCATTAGAGGAACTGCAGCCTCTAGTGGAACTGCAGCCTCTAGTGGTCGGTAGAGGAACTGCAGCCTCTAGTGCTCGGTAGAGGAACTGCAGCCTCTAGCGGTCATTAGAGGAACTGCAGCCTCTAGTGGTCAGTAGAGGAACTGCAGCCTCTAGTGGTCAGTAGAGGAACTGCAGCCTCTAGTGGTCAGTAGAGGAACTGCAGCCTCTAGTGGTCAGTAGAGGAACTGCAGCCTCTAGCGGTCAGTAGAGGAACTGCAGCCTCTAGCGGTCAGTAGAACAGGGGGGAACTTCATGCCCGAAGTTAGGATGTTGGTCCCAACAAATCTCTGCTGGGACATTTTGAGAGTTTGTCGAGTCCTTTGGGGGGTCCAGTGAACACCAGTAACTTTCCCTGAACCCGTTTCTGTGACTACGACACCAACACTTCATAGCAGAGACGGACTCTCACCACGTTCTTGTAGATGAAGTAGAGGATCATGTTTGCCAGGCGGCTGTAACACCAGTGTCCGTGGACCAGCAGCAGCTTCCTCAGGTGCTGGAACCTGGAAATGGCAAAGTCACTGGCCATGACGGCCTGCAGGGGGCAGCAGAGCGATAATAATGGTAGCGTCAGGGGAGAGCAGAACAAAAACTGGACAGAGATGTCCAACAGCAGATGCTCTACAGAGGACGTGTCCACCAGCACCATACTGGTAAGGAGTCACTGAGGATATCTACCTGCATTCCCTCCTGACCAGATATTCCGATTCCCACATCCGCCACCTGGATCATGCTCACGTCGTTGGCCCCGTCGCCTACGAAAATAAAAAAATCTCAGACAGATCTGGGGGGGGGTCATGTGATGGAAACGGCGGCTCTTCCGAGGCCTGTCCTCACCCACAGCCAGGGTCATGACGCCCAGCTTGTCCCGGATCAGTCGGACCACCTGGCTCTTCTGCAGTGGAGTGGAGCGGCAGCAGATGACGGCCCTGCATCTCTGGCTCAGCTCCAGGAAGCTGCTCTTCAGCTCCTCCTGCAGGGCCCAGTCCAGCGTCCGGCCGTCGATGACCAGAATAGAGCCGGCGGCGCCCGAGGACGGGTCCGGCGTCCTGTCGACGCACACGTCCTCACAGCGCTGGACCTCCATGATGAGCTCATCCAGGAGAGCTGCACACGCGTCCTGAAGAACAAACCCACAACGACGGTCATGGAGCTCATCAGAACCAGCTGGTCCACATATCGATCTTCAGAGGAGACTTCTAATTTCAGCTCAGGTCCATTTAGTTAATTAATACTTTATTAATCTCACAGTAAAGGACATAAACCATATGTCCATCAGAGACAGAAGATAATCCCTGAGGGACGCAGGCTACCGACCGCTAGAGCTAGCTAGACCGCTAGAGCAGTTCCTCTACCGACCTCTAGAGGCGCAGGCTCCCGACCCCTAGAGGCTGCGGCTGCAGTTCCTCTACCGACCGCTAGAGGCTGCAGTTTTCCTCCACCGACTAGCGTTCCTCTACCCGACTAGAGGCTGCGCTCCTCTACCGACCGCTAGAGGCTGCAGTTCCTCTACCGACCGCTAGAGGCTGCAGTTCCTCTACCGACCGCTAGAAGCTGCGGTTCCTCTACCTCTACCGACCGCTAGAGGCTGCAGTTCCTCTACCGACCGCTAGAAGCTGCGGTTCCTCTACCGACCGCTAGAGGCTGCGGTTCCTCTACCGACCGCTAGAAGCTGCGGTTCCTCTACCGACCCCTAGAGGCTGCGGTTCCTCTACCGACCACTAGAGGCTGCAGTTCCTCTACCGACCGCTAGAGGCTGCGGTTCCTCTACCGACCACTAGAAGCTGCAGTTCCTCTACCGACCACTAGAGGCTGCGGTTCCTCTACCGACCACTAGAGGCTGCAGTTCCTCTACCGACCACTAGAGGCTGCGGTTCCTCTACCGACCACTAGAGGCTGCAGTTCCTCTACCGACCACTAGAGGCTGCAGTTCCTCTACCAACCACTAGAGGCTGCAGTTCCTCTACCGACTGCATCTAAGCGGGTTTAACCTGCAGCTCCTAACTGCCGGTCTGGAGGACCTGGAGGAGCTGATCACCTTGCTTTCGCAGTTTGCCGTCAGCAGCCGGTCGCCTGCGCGGACCAGCTTGCAGGCGTTAGCGATGTTGACGGCCGTCTCCTGCTTGTCTCCGGTGAGAACCCACACTCTGACGCCGGCCCTCTGAAGGGCCTCGATGGTCTCCGGGACGTCCTCCTGCAGCCTGTCCACGATCCCCGTGCTTCCTGGACAGACAACGCAGACAGAGGGAAGAACCGTGAGAGCTGCCGGCTGCGGCCGTGACGCCCGGCGGCCATGACGTCCGGCGGCCATGACGCCCGGGGGGGCGGCGGTGACGCCCGGGGGCGGCGGTCCTACCCAGCAGAGTCAGGTTGGTCTCCAGCCTCTGAGCCGAGTCCAGCAGCAGCTCCTCTCTGTCCTCGATGCTGCTCTCCGCCAGCAGCTGCCTCTTCATCCACGTTTCGTACTCGTCCTCCTCCAGAACCTGGTCCAGACGGTCGGCAGCAGAGATGGAAGGTTATCTCATCATTAATTACAGTCGTGTATAAACATCAGCACCGTCCTTAGTTACCTTCTTGGCGACGCAGAGCGTGCGGAGGCCGTCTCTGGCGTAGGTGTCCAGGTGTTTCTGGGTTTGTTCTCTGATGTGGCTGTAGATGTCCTGAGCCTGCTCTGCACCTGGAGGACCACAGGTGCAGTGAAACCGACCATCACTGGGGTCTCCTCTCACGGATCAGACCAGATCAATTCTTCATTTGATGGTTCTGATTCTGACTTTGATACCATTGATCACAACATTCACTGATGCTCCCATCATCAACAGATACAACATCTCTGACAGATTCTCAGTTTCCTTTCTCAGTAAAGTCTCAGGATCTCGGCGGCCCGGTGGTGCAGTGGTTGGGGTGCTGAATGCACAGAGGCTTCAGTCCTGGTGCGGTCGGTCGCGGGTTCGACTCCCGGCCTGGATGACCCTTTGCTGCGTGTCTTCCCCACTTTCCCTGCCCCCCTTCCTGTCTCTCTCCACTATGAATAAAGGCCACTAGTGCCAAAAAATATAAAAAATAAAAAGAATCTCAGGAACTTTTCTGTCTGGTGTTCCTCAGGGGTCCTGTTTCGGGCCCCTTCCTATTCTCATTTCTCAGTTCTGTTTCTAATACTGTAGTTGTTTTTTAGGTCTTCTTGGGCCGACAGCTCACTCAGTGCGTTTACATGGGAAGTTTAATTCCTTTTTAATTCAGAATTAAAATAAAATCTGATTTAAAATGATTAAAAATTACCATGTAAACACCTAATTCCATATGAAAATGTCCATTCCGAATTAAACTTAATTCTGGAGTAAGTGGCTGGTTTATTATGATTTTAAATCCTAATAGAATAATTCCGTGGTCATGTAAACACTCATTCCTCTTTAATTTATTTTCCCATCTTTCTGCGCATGCTAGTTCTCTTGCCCGTCTGTCGCGATGACGCTAATATTCCGCGCTGGGCTTGTTTTCAAAACAAAGTTTCAAGATGGCGGCACGCAGTAAACGGTGTTCAAGAGCTGAGACGATTTATTTAATAAATAGCTTGGAGGAACTGGAAATAATTAAAAGAACAGATGGCAGGAAACATAAAAATTGTGAGCTTTTCAAAGTTGTAGCGGCTACATTAAATGAAGGATGCTAATAATGTAGTCCTCCATGTTGTTGCTAATCGAGTAAGTTTGTTTTCTTCCGGTAGACGTAAATACGTAAAGATGTCCGCCCCCCCCCACTATCCAATCAGAACCCTTCCCAACCCCCAGACTTTAAGCAGAATTGGATAAAGCAGATCAAACGTGTTTTCCATGTAAACCTCAATTCAGAATTATTATTTCCATGTAAATTCGAAGGAAGATAGTTTAATTCTGAATTATTTAATTCGGAATAATTAATTCCAAATTAAAAAACATCATGTAACCGTGGCCGGTGAGGTTTTATCTCCTCAGAGCCTTACGCTCGTTGGAATCTTCCATGGCTGGTTACCTGCAGGTTTAACGCCTACTTACCTTTAGGTCGCTCAGCCAGGTCCATGATGACGGAGTCCGCTCCTTTGGTGTAGACCACCACCTGTCCTGTGAGCGGGTGTCGGACCACCACCGACATCCTCTTCCTGTCGGAGTCGAAGGGCAGGACGTGGAGCAGCTGAACGGCCAGAGACCCGATCCCCGGCAGGTCCACCAGGAGGCTCTCCGCCGAGCGCCCCCTCAGGGTGCAGCGGTACGCCCGGGCGGCGTGGACCAGAGCAGCCTCGTCGGGGCTCTCCGCCTCGTACAGCAGCTCGTCATCGTTGCCGCCCTCCTCCGGGTCCTCCGGGTCCTCCGGGTCCTCCGGGTCCTCCGCGTCCTCGTCCTCCCCCTCGTCCCGGCGCTCCACCTGTGCGGTGTACTCTCCGTCAACCCCGACAGCGAAGTCCAGTTTTCTCTTCAGGTTGTAGGTGTCCTGGCTGCCGTCCGGGTTGGACCCGTCCCTGCTGCCGTCGGGGGGCGTGTAGAAGGTGAGGGAGGCGGTCTTCCCTCGGGTGAAGAGCCTGCTGGTGAAGCTGCGGGGGCTGCCTCTGATCTGGGGGGGGGAGAGGGCGGCGAACGGCGAGAAGCTGAGGCGCTGGAACATCAGCTTGATGTCCTCCAGAGACCTGAGGGGCGTCCGAGCTTCGGGCACCTGCAGGAGAGAGAGAGACAAGAAAGTTCCAGATCCAGCAAACTTAAACCTCGGACGCGTGTCCACGGTGAGGGACGCACCACGTGGCGCGGCTGGCTGGGCGACGACACCACCACGCTGTTGCAGATGGCCAGAGCCAGGAAGAAGTCTGTGATGTAGGCGAGCTCCAGGCTGGACGGCGCCTCCGACCGGCCGCCAGACGAGCGGAGACAGTCCAGCTTCCTGACCAGGTCCGGGTCCGGGACCACGTCCTTCGCCTGGAAACCCACATGCCTGTTAATGTGGACCTGTTCTGGGCAGCAGAACCAGCGGGTTCTGAGGTTCTGTGTGTGAGAGTCTGACCATGCGGCTGCAGAAGGCGCCCGTCCTCGCCTGGACCACCCGCTGGTCGTCCTCGTCCCCCGCCAGCGACTCGGCAGCGAGCGTGTGCAGAGACACGGAGCTGCGGTTGCAGCTGAGGGAGCGGCAGCTCAGAGACTTCCTGCTGCAGGCCGACCTCAGGGTGACGGAGCGGCCGGCCGCCGCGGGCGCCTCCGCCTCGTACACCTGCAGCCTCCGCGCTGGCGGGAAAACAGACGAGGTGCGTGAACGACGAGGCCAGGAGGCTAACCCTAACCAGTTTTAGTTTTAAAAACTTTAGCACCAAAACTGCACGTCAACTGTATCTTTATGGAGAGTTTTCCTGTTTGGTGACAGACTCTAAATTATTCTTAATTGCAGGTTTGCACATTTATTTTTCGGATGCACCTAAATAGTTTTACATGATTTAATATTGGATAAACAAATTATTTGTCTCATATTTATATCGGTTTCCTCTTCAAACATGAGGCAGATGCTCTTCAATTTACATTTTTTTATTTAATTGAATTACACTTTTTATTATTCTATTTTATGACATATTTATTAAAAATGTAATACGTTTTTATAATGAAATAAAATTAATTTTTTAATTTATTCTATTTCATGTTTTGTTTTTTTAATTTCATTGATTAATATTAAATTAAATTAAATATTTTTTCAATTACTCTATTTTACATTAATTTTTTAAAATCAAATTGAATAAAATAAAATAAAATATTTTTTCAATTTATTTTAATTGTTTTTTTTATATTATTTTCAAAAATTAAATTAAATTAAATATTTATTTTATTTTATTTTTTTGTTTTTTATATTTACTGTTAAAAATTAAATTACATTTTTTTATTCCATTTTATTGTTTTGCTCTACATTAAATTTTTTAAATTAAATTAAATTAAATTAAGACGATCCAAACTAGCTTCATGCCAGAAGAATCGGGATAATGTCTTTTGTGGTGACGTTAAATAGTTTTACATGATTTAATATTGGAAATCAGTTTCGCTTCAAAACATGAGGAAGATACTCTTTAATTTAATTTATTCTATTTACATTTTTTATTTAATTGAATTACATTTTTTGTTTTTCTATTTAATGACATATCTATTAAAAATGTAATCATTTTTTAATGAAATGAAATTATTTTTTATTTATTCCATTTTATTGTTTTGTTTTTAAAATGTAATTTATTTATTAGTATTAAATTAAATATTTTTTAATTTACTCTATTTTATTGTTTTGTTTTTTTCTAAATTTATTTTTTAATAACAGATTAAATTAAATAAAATTAAAATTTTCTTTAATTTATTTTAATTGTTTTTTATATTCTTTTTAAAAATTAAATAAAATTTTTTAAATTTATTTTTTTAGTTTTTTTATATTTACTGTTAAAAATTAAATTATTTTTTTTATTCCATTTTATTGTTTTGTTCTACGTTAAATTTCTTTTAATTAAATAAAATTAAAGTTTATTTAAAGACGATCTAAACCAGCTTCATGCCAGAAAAATCGCTACGGAAATAATTGATCGCTAACGCAGAGGACGGTTTGTCTCTGCAGTAATGTTTAATAAAGTTTTAACCCCTTATAAGACGATGTCTCTGTTTTAAAGTGTATTTCTGCGTCCAATCACAGCGCAGCGTCTCACCGTTTTCCTCGTGAGGATATTCAACTCCATAAATGCTGCAGCGGCGAAACACCATCTTATTCTCCGTCAGCGTCCCCGTCTTGTCCGAGAACAGGTACTGGATCTGACCCAGGTCCTCCGTGATGTTGAGCGCCCGGCACTGGATCCTGGAGTCCAGCTGCAGGTTGTAGAGGTCCGAGTCGTTGTGGATGAAGTAGATCTGGCCCAGTTTCACGATCTCGATGGACACGTAGAGGGAGATGGGGATCAGCACCTGGGGGACAGGAAGTAGTTAGTCCCTCTGATGGACCAGCAGATCTGGACGTCTACTGAACAGACACACCTGCAGGACGATAATCATGGTCCAGAACACGTAGAACCCGGCCAGGGCGGGAGACGTCTCCCCGTCTACCTGAAACACCGGGTCCTGGAGGTCCTTCAGCCACAGGCCGTGACCTGGAACAGCAGCACACGTAGAAGGTCAAGGTGAAGGTCAACGAGAAGGTCAAGGTCAAGGTCAACGTGAAAGTCAAGGTTAACGTGAAGGTCAACGTGAAGGTCGACGTCAAGGTCAACGAGAAGGTCAAGGTAGAAGGTCAAGGTCAACGAGAAGGTCAAGGTAGAAGGTCAAGGTCAACGTGAAGGTCAACGTGAAGGTCAAGGTAGAAGGTCAACATGAAGGTCAAAGTGAAGATGAAGGTAGAAGGTCAACGAGAAGGTCAAGGTAGAAGGTCAACATAAAGGTCAAAGTCAACGTGAAGGTGAAGGTAGAAGGTCAACGTGAAGGTCAAGGTAGAAGGTCAACATGAAGGTCAACGTGAAGGTCAAGGTAGAAGGTCAACGTGAAGGTCAAGGTAGAAGGTCAACGTGAAGGTCAAGGTAGAAGGTCAACGTGAAGGTCAAGGTAGAAGGTCAATGTGAAGGTCAACGTGAAGGTGAAGGTAGAAGGTCAACGTGAAGGTGAAGGTAGAAGGTCAACGTGAAGGTCAAGGTAGAAGGTCAACGTGAAGGTAGAAGGTCAACGTGAAGGTGAAGGTAGAAGGTCAACGTGAAGGTGAAGGTAGAAGGTCAACGTGAAGGTCAAGGTAGAAGGTCAACGTGAAGGTAAAGGTAGAAGGTCAATGTGAAGGTAAAGGTAGAAGGTCAACGTGAAGGTGAAGGTAGAAGGTCAACGTGAAGATGAAGGTAGAAGGTCAACGTGAAGGTCATGGTAGCCCCCCTCTACCCCCCCTAGAGCAGTCTTCCAGGTGTCTGGGGGTAGAGCAGTTGTCCAGGTGCCTGAGGGTAGAGCAGTCTTCCAGGTGCCTGGAGGCAGAACGGCCTCCCAGGTGTCTGGAGGTAGAGTGGTCGCCTGGGCACCTGGTCGACTGCTCTACCTCCAGACACCTGGGTGACTGCTCTAGGGGGGGTAGAGCAGTCTTCCAGGTGTCTGGAGGTAGAGTGGTCGCCTGGGCACCTGTGGGACTGGAAGTCCCAGCACAGCTCCTCCAGTCCCGGTTTCATCTCTGGCAGCACCTGTTTTGGACCTGTTTTATCTAAACCAGTCGGTGCAGTCTAGGGCTGAACAGCAGGGGGCAGAACCGGGACGAGGTCTGACCCTGATACGCACCTACGGCAGCTGCCAGACACATGACGATGAGGAGGAAGACGCACCACAGGACGTCGGTGTTCAGGCGCCTCTCCAGCTGGCTGCGCTTGTACCTCGGCCCGCTGTTGTTCATCATGGCTTTGGTCTCGTGACCTGAGTCACAACGACACAAGAACAACGTTCAGAGGAGCTCCAGCGGGTCACTTAGCATGTTAGCTTCTGCTTACAGTGGTGAGAAAAACTGAAATAAAAACAACAACAACAACAAACAAACAGCAGCCTTAAATATGTAAATGAAATATGGACCCGTGTCATCCTGCTCAGGCTGTAAAACTCAAATCAGGCTGTAAAATGTGAAGTTGGGTAAAAACAGAAGGATCTGTATTAATTCTAACATTTTTTAGGACTTCATGGTCACCTGGTCCTTGCTGGTGTTGAAATGAGGTAAAAACAAACCTCAACATTGACATCCCTGTTCATTTAACCGAACTGGGATGAATGGAAAAAACTAAGTAGACCCCATGAATCAGTAGCTTCTAGATCCACCAGAAGAGCTTTCTCCTGAGAGTCCTTCTCTGTTCACCGTATCGTCATGGAAGGTATCATGATGTAGAGCCAGATGCATCCTGGGTGTCTCAAAAGGCTTCGAGGCGAGTTCTGAACACAGTCCAGGATGGGCTCGGATCTGATCACTCTGGACTCATCTGAAGGTAGGGGTGTGGAAAAAAAAAAATTCGGTTTTGGCGATATATATCGCGATTTTCGGCCCCCCGATATAATATCGATTTTTTAGGAAAATTCATTAATTCACTTAAATGTGCAAAAACACTAATAATAAACAATAAATAGGTTGTTTTGAAGCAAATAGTTTTCAATTTGTCCTCTGAATGATCAATATCATCTGATGAACATTATACAGCAACTTGATATTTTGATATTAACTGGGTAGAATATCGCAATATATCGTGATAATATTGTATCGTGACCCAAGTATCACGATACATATCATATTGCGAGGTCCTTGCCGATACTCAGTCCCATCTGAAGGTGTTCTGGGACGTTCACGTCCACGTTCTTGTAGTCTGAACACACAAGTGTCCTGGTTCAGGTTCAGGAAACTCCTGATCGACTCTCAATGACTCGTCTGATTTCGCGTCTGAACGACTGGAGTAAAGCTCCTCCTCCTCTTCTATTTCTCTGGCGTGGACGCCGTCATCCAGGTCAAGGTAGCGCTCAGACTCTGGACGTCCAGTCTCTGAACGCTCCTGACCTTGGAGTGAATATTCTGGGATGTAAATGGAACCAGACGGCTGAACCGACTCGACCCGACCAGCAGCTGAGAGGCCGACACGCCTGAGCGAACGAGTCCTGTTTGACGTGTAAACTACACGCGCACGGCCGCCGGCGCAACAGAGCGAGCGTTGTATCAACACGAGCTGGTGGCGGCGGCGGACGGCTGCTCCCGCTAATCAGCTGGCTCCGCCTCCGTTATCTGTCAGTGCAGACATGACGGAGCCAGATTTGTCTCGACACTAGTCAAGTCATGTGACCGCTCCGAGGGCCGGCCAGCAGATATCCCTGGACCATCTCTTTGTGCTGTTTTATTGGTTTGGTACCTGCATAGACCACGATGCCGACCACCGTCTCGGTGTTGCGGATGGTGCAGCTCCTCAGCAGCAGGTTGCTGCTGTGGAGGCCGACTCGAGTCCCGCCGGAGTGTTCTCTGTGGAAACAACAGCCGGTGAGGAGGTTTGAATCTGACACTCGAGACGTTCGGTCACCGCGGGGGAAAAGTCGAGGACTCACATGTAACCTCTGAACCTGCTGAGGTCGTTGTTGGGGTTCTCACATTCGACACGGCTGTGGAAGCTCTCAGGATTGATCTCCACTTCCTGGGAAAGAAACACACAGAGGTCCGTCAGGTGAACACAAACCTGTAAAACAGATAATCACAGAAGCACAGGCGGCATTAACAGAGTGTTTTCTGTTGTCCAGCAACAGGGGCCTTTCTGGGTGGACTCCTCCAGGTCCCCCAGCTTCCTCCGAGTACTCTGGCTTCCTCCAGGTTCCCCAGCTTCCTCCAGGGTCCCCAGCTTCCTCCGAGTACTCTGGCTTCCTCCAGGTCCCCCAGCTTCCTCCAGGGTCCCCAGCTTCCTCCCGGTACTCTGGCTTCCTCCAGGTTCCCCAGCTTCCTCCGAGTACTCTGGCTTCCTCCAGGGTCCCCAGCTTCCTCCAAGTACTCTGGCTTCCTCCAGGTTCCCCAGCTTCCTCCGAGTACTCTGGCTTCCTCCAGGTTCCCCAGTTTCCTCGCGGTACTCTGGCTTCCTCCGGATACTCTGGCTTCCTCCAGGTTCCCTGGCTTCCTCCAGGCTCCCCAGCTTCCCCCAGGTACTCTGGCTTCCTCCAGGTCCCCCAGCTTCCCCCAGGTACTCTGGCTTCCTGGTACTCTGGCTTCCTCCAGGTCCTCTGGCTTCCTTCAGGTTCCCCAGCTTCCTCCCGGTACTATGGCTTCCTCCAGGTTCCCCAGCTTCCTCCCGGTACTCTGGCTTCCTCCAGGTTCCCCAGCTTCCCCCGGGTCCTCTGGCTTCCTTCAGGTTCCCCAGCTTCCTCCGGGTACTCTGGCTACCTCCAGGTTCCCCAGCTTCCTCCAGGTCCCCTGGCTTCCTCCAGGTTTCCCAGCTTCCCCCAGGTCCTCTGGCTTCCTCCAGGTTCCCCAGCTTCCTCCCGGTACTCTGGCTTCCTCCAGGTTCCCCAGCTTCCCCCGGGTCCTCTGGCTTCCTTCAGGTTCCCCAGCTTCCTCCGGGTACTCTGGCTACCTCCAGGTTCCCCAGCTTCCTCCAGGTCCCCTAGCTTCCTCCAGGTTTCCCAGCTTCCCCCAGGTCCTCTGGCTTCCTCCAGGTTCCCCAGCTTCCTCCCGGTACTCTGGCTTCCTTCAGGTTCCCCAGCTTCCTTCCCCCGGGTCCTCTGGCTTCCCTTCCTCAGGTTCCCCAGCTTCCTCCGGGTACTCTGGCTACCTCCAGGTTCCCCAGCTTCCTCCAGGTCCCCTGGCTTCCTCCAGGTTTCCCAGCTTCCTCCAGGTCCCCTGGCTTCCTCCAGGTTCCCCAGCTTCCTCCCGGTACTCTGGCTTCCTCCAGGTTCCCCAGCTTCCCCCAGGTCCCCTGGCTTCCTCCAGGTTCCCCAGCTTCCTACCGGTACTCTGGCTTCCTCCAGGTTCCCCAGTTTCCTCGCTGTACTCTGGCTTCCTCCAGGTCCCCTGGCTTCCTCCAGGTTCCCCAGCTTCCCCCAGGTCCCTCAGCTTCCTCCCGGTACTCTGGCTTCCTCCAGGTTCCCCAGCTTCCCCCAGGTCCCCTGGCTTCCTCCAGGTTCCCCAGCTTCCTACCGGTACTCTGGCTTCCTCCAGGTTCCCCAGTTTCCTCGCGGTACTCTGGCCTCCTCCGGATATTCTGGCTCCCTCCAGGTTCCCTGGCTTCCTCCAGGCTCCCCAGCTTCCCCCAGGTACTCTGGCTTCCTCCAGGTTCCCCAGCTTCCCCCAGGTCCCCAGGCTTCCTCCAGGTTCCCCAGTTTCCTCGCGGTACTCTGGCTTCCTCCGGATACTCTGGCTTCCTCCAGGTTCCCTGGCTTCCTCCAGGCTCCCCAGCTTCCCCCAGGTACTCTGGCTTCCTCCAGGTCCCCCAGCTTCCCCCAGGTTCTCTGGCTTCCTGGTACTCTGGCTTCCTCCAGGTTCCCCAGCTTCCCCCAGGTCCTCTGGCTTCCTTCAGGTTCCCCAGCTTCCTCCCGGTACTCTGGCTTCCTCCAGGTTCCTCAGCTTCCTCCCGGTACTCTGGCTTCCTCCAGGTCCCCCAGCTTCCCCCAGGTCCTCTGGCTTCCTCCAGGTACTCTAGCTTCCTGGTACTCTGGCTTCCTCCAGGTTCCCCAGCTTCCTCCCGGTACTCTGGCTTCCTCCAGGTTCCCTGGCTTCCTTCAGGTTCCCCGGCTTCCCTCCGGTACTCTGGCTTCCCCCAGGTCCTCTGGCTTCCTCCAGGTTCCACAGCTTCCTCCCGGTACTTTGGCTTCCTCCAGGATCCCCAACTTCCTCCTGCTACTCTGGCTTCCTCCACGTTCCCTGGCTTCCTCCAGGTTCCCCAACTTCCTTCCGGTACTCTGGCTTCCTCCGGGTACTCTGGCTTCCTCTCGGTACTCTGGCTTCCTCTGGGTACTCTGGCTTCCTCCCGGTACTCCGGCTTCCTCCAGGTTCCCCAGCTTCCTTCGGGTACTCTGGCTTCCTCCAGGTTCCCTGGTTTCCTCCAGATTCCTCAGCTTCCTCCCATAGTCCAAAGACAAGCATGTCAGGTTAACTGGTGGCTCTAATTTGCTCGTAGGAATGAATGTGACTGTTCGACTACATGTGACCTCAACGGACTGGTCACCTGTCCAGGCCATACCAGAGCACCTGGATAGGCTCCAGCAGATCCATTATCTCGCACAGGAATCAAGATAATGGACCAATATTTGGACCGCTTTACTGAAACATTGACAGACTACTGGTCACCCATCTCATGGATGAGTAACGGAGGCTGGGAAGGTAAGGAAGTTAAACAGGTTGGGATGATTAGTTAGCGTCTAGCTGACAGTCGAACTGCAGATTCAGGAGGAACGGCGTTCTGGACCTGGAAGACCGGACCAGCTCTATAGCGTCGTTAGGACCCTGGAGGGAACATGGGAGCTTGTTCAGCTGCTCCATGCGAGGTTTGTGACCTTGGAGAAGGTCCGGTGGAAAGTTGAATTCACTCCAGGTGAGAGCTGGACCCCTTCAGGTGAGTCCTCCATCAGATTCTGCTCATGACCTTCCTGCTCACAGTTTCTCAGTGCAGCCGAGGTCCAGAGAAGGTCCAGAGAAGGTCCAGAGAAGGTCTGGTCTGGTGGTCTCGGAACTGCATTTCTGCTGTTTGCATATGACGTGGTCCTGATGTGACTGAGCAACACCTGACTCCAGGTGGTGCTCAAGCTCCTCCCCTTTTAACCTCTGACCTGACCAGTGTCACCACCACAGGAAGCAGCGTGACGTCATAAAGCCGCAGGTCAGAGAAGCCAATCAGGATCTTACAACAATTATTCGCCATTTTTACGACAAAGTTTTACAAAAGTCGTGTTTTTATGTCAAAAAGTCCCATTTTATTTTCTCTGAATTTCCTGATTTGAGGTCAAAAACCCCTAACTCTAAGTTTTACAACAAAAACATTTTAAGACGAAGTCGTCATTTTATGTAACAAAAGAAAAAACTGTAACATGAAGTTAAAAAGTCACAATTAGTGAAAATTTACAGCAAAGATTCCTGATTTTTAGGACAGAAAGTTTCATGTCACAATAATATTTCATATCAAAAGGTTTTTCAGATTTTTCCCGAAGTAGATATTTTACTGCTAGAAAGTCGCCGCCACGCGACGGTCCGAGTCCAGAGATGCGGGTCGTTTATTGTCATGGGAAACACGAAGCAGTTTGCCAGAACCTGGTGAGGGTTGAAACGGCGCCACCAACCTGCAGGGGGAGGTCCGAAACCACCTGCCTCTGCTTCAGGTTGGTCTCTCCGTCCAGGTTGGCGGTTTCGATGTAGCAAACGCCGCGAGGGTCGGAGGAGTACAGCAGCAGCAGGTCGGCCGGGATGATCTCGTTACAGGACAGACGGACGAAGTCCCCGACCCGGACATCCTTCCAGCACCGGTCCACGTAGACCTTCTGCAGCCTGACGGACCAAATGAGAATGATAATAAGAATAAGAATAATAATAATAAGAAGAATAAGAAGAATAAGAAGAAGAATAAGAAGAAGAAGCATAAGAAGAAGAAGAAGAAGAGAAGAAGAAGAAGAAGAAGCAGAAGAAGAAGCAGAGCAGAAGAAGAAGAAGAATAAGAAGAAGAAGAAGAAAACCTAATAAAAATCATGTGACAGCAGAGAGTCTTCAGCAACCTTATAAAGAATAAAACACATGACTCTTTCACTATTGCACAAAAAAGAAAGTCATGTGGGCAACACTAAGTACCTCCTGACTGTTTCCACATCATTCATGAAGATAAGCTGCAGACCTCTGCTTCTGCAAACAACGTAAAATAATAAAACACCTGAGGAATGGATTAACTGGTTTACGCTGGCTTCCAGCACAGCGGTGGAAAACCTTTCTGATCAGGATGTCATTTAAGCAGCAGATTAATCAGGTTTGTCAGACTGCCTTTTTTGTTTTAGGAGCATCCCATCCCAGGGTGGTGCTGAAAAATGACCGTATTGTCCCGAATATAGGAAGATATTTTATTCTAGGAGTCATATTCTCAGAAACTGGGTTCGTCTTATAATCGAGGACCAGACTTTTCTAGTGTAATTACAGATCTGCGCCACTAGATGGAGCTGGTAACCAGTGAGAATGGAGGAACCACGCAGAACCACCAGAATTAGTGTTTTACAGACTGAATTAGTCCCCGCGTCTCCACTGCATCAACCAGTTTAGCTGTGAGGTTATCAGCTGTGTGTCTACCCAGCATGCTCTGCGTTAACAGGACGGCAGAATTAACTTTCCAGTTCTCATCGATATAGTGACACGTAGCTCTCTGTTGTGAGCGCGGTGAACTAAATGAACTAAATAGTTCATTTTTTGAAATCGACAGCAGCGACAGCCATGTTGCCATGTTAGCGTGACAGCAGCGACAGCCGTGTTGCCATGTTAGCGTGACAGCAGCGACAGCCGTGTTGCCATGTTAGCGTGACAGCAGCGACAGCCGTGTTGCCATGTTAGCGTGACAGCAGCGACAGCCGTTTGCCATGTTAGCGTGACAGCAGCGACAGCCGTTGCCATGTTAGCGTGACAGCAGCGACAGCCGTGTTGCCATGTTAGCGTGACAGCAGCGACAGCCGTGTTGCCATGTTAGCGTGACAGCAGCGACAGCCGTGTTGCCATGTTAGCGTGACAGCAGCGACAGCCGTGTTGCCATGTTAGCGTGACAGCAGCGACAGCCGTGTTGCCATGTTAGCGTGACAGCAGCGACAGCCGTGTTGCCATGTTAGCGTGAAAGAAGCGACAGCCGTGTTGCCATGTTAGCGTGACAGCAGCGACAGCCGTGTTGCCATGTTAGTGTGACAGCAGCGACAGCCGTGTTGCCATGTTAGCGTGAAAGAAGCGACAGCCGTGTTGCCATGTTAGCGTGACAGCAGCGACAGCCGTGTTGCCATGTTAGCGTGACAGCAGCGACAGCCGTGTTGCCATGTTAGCGTGACAGCAGCGACAGCCATGTTGCCATGTTAGCGTGACAGCAGCGACAGCCGTGTTGCCATGTTAGCGTGACAGCAGCGACAGCCGTGTTGCCATGTTTGATTGATTTCCTCAGATACATATCAGGCTCGTTTGTGGTGGATTTTAAATGGGGTTCACTGGAAACCTGGAACGATTTTGACCGTGCGTGAACTTTGAAAGAGCGTCGTTCACAACTGCCCAGATGAACTCGTTCACGCCCCCCTCTGGTGAAGGAGAAAGTGAACGCGCTCAGTTCACGTTTGCGAAAAATATGAACTAGATCGTGAACTTTCGTTCAATGAACACGTTCAGGTACAACACTGCACAGAACTCATTTTTGCTCTCTTCATCTTCGCTGTAAAGTGGGCTGTGATGGGACGCACCTGATGGCAGGTGTTGCACCTGTCGACACGCCCCCATAAGTTGACTGAATTACGTAGCTTAAAAACAAAATTGACTCTTAGTATTAATTGGTTAGAGTTACTGTTATCGGTTAACGGTTAAACGGTTAACCATGTGCATCCCTAGTTGTAGCTTATTCAGAGTCATAGTCTCAGATTTGAAGAGAACTCAGTTTATTAAATAGTACCATAGCTTGATCTTAAATAACATATAAATCTGACATGCAAGTATGGAACCATACTTCAGAAAAAAGCTAAAATCATTAAAATGTTTAACAATACAGCAGAATATTATTTCTGAGAGTTTTTTCTATAGTAATTGTACAATAAGAAAAATTGTTTTATGAGTAACCTTATTGCCTTCATCATATTTTAATTTTCCCAAAATGATATTTGAAAAATAGGGGTCGTCTTATAATCAGAGTCGTTCTATATTCGGGCCAATACGGTAACCTAGCCGTTTGTCAGTTCTAGACTGGATTATTGTAATGCGTTGTTAGCAGGATGTCTGAAAAGCTAACTGAATAGCCTCCAACTGATCCAGAACGCAGCAGCGAGGGTGCTGACAGGAATCCGTCAGCGAGATCACGTCTTTCCCGTGTTAGCCTCCCTCCATTGGCTTCCCGCGAAATTTAGAATTGAACTTAAAATTAGGCCCTTAATGGCCTAGCTCCTAGTTATCTACCGGACCTGATAGCTCGTTATGCTCCTAATAGAGCTCTCTGCTCTCAGAGTGCAGGATTACTCGTCGTTCCTAGAATATCTAAAAGTAGGTTTGGAAGATGGGCCTTCTGCTACCAGACACCTTTATTCTAGAACCAGCTACCAGTTTGGGTTCAGGAGGCTGATACCATCTCCATCTTTAAAACTAAACTGAAAACATTTCTGTTCAGTAAAGCCTACAGTTAGTCTAAACCAGGGGTTTTCAAAGTGTGGGACAGTGAGCCTCCCCTGAGAGAACTGAAAAGCATGCCGCCCCCCGCCCCCCCAACATCTATATGTTTTCAACACATATTTTAACATATTTCTGCACGCGCTCGTTTGGATGCGTTTAAGTGCCCGAGTGTGTGTGCGCGCGCAGTAAACCGCGCCGCCAAGTCACAGCACGTCAGGCATCCTCTCCGCAGCTGCGCTCAGCAGATGCAGGAGGGTCGACTGATGGTACAGAAAAGATGTTACATCTACGGTTGCCACCCGTCCCGTAAAATGCGCAATTGTCCTTTATTTGAGAAAAAAATGTTGCGTCCCGTATTAGTTCAATACGGGACGCGATTTGTCCCGTATTTTCATTAACGCCCCATAAACACGTCTGTCACACACACATCAACACTAAATTTAACAATAATGAACAAAATAAAACAGAGGAACAGAGGAAACATTTAGGCCAGCAAAATCTTTGTGGTGGGACAACAGGACCTGCTGCGCTCTGTGCCCATATCTTTATAAAAGTGTGTGCCAGTCATCTTGTCACTCTCAGTGCCTGCCCCCGCCCCACGCTGTCACGGTTGCCTAGTTACCACAGACGCCGGTGCTGCGCTGCTACCTGCACATTTTAAAAATGTCTACCCCAATCACCGTTCACGCTACGGTGATCCCGCGCCCCCTTTTCTTTTCTATCATTTTTAAATTGCAACTATTATACGTCGTCTGCTTTCAGACTGATGTCAAACATTGCAGCTTTGGAGGTCCTGATGTCATCTGCTATTAGTATCAACTGCAGTCTCCAGATTAGTGCTCACTTTATTGGACATGACTAAATAAAGCATTAAAAAATCTTAACGGCCGTGACACGGGGCTGGGTGAAATAACCTCAAATACATATCGCGGTTAAATGAACTCAACATTTGACGTTGATTACTATTTTGATTAATTAAAAATAATTGAAAAAATGCCTAGCCTACGGTTGCCACCCGTCCCGTAAAATACGGAATTGTCCCTTATTTTCATGTCTGGAAGGTGGCAACCCTAGTTGCATCACAAAAGTAGCCAAGGCTTTTTTATAAAGCTGTGCGTCCTGGCACCGGCGTGGCACCACCACGCGCCCTCTAAGTGGAGATGGAACCTGATTTTTTTTATTTATGAGAAACAGCACACTCAAATGTTATCTGTTTGTTTTAAGACCTAATCCTGAAAGTGAAATCTTTTGGGCTCAATTTAATCTTTAAATAAATATTCTGAAGTCTAACATCTTCAGCCAAAAAGGCATTTTTCATTTAATATCTTAACAGTCCAGGACATTTCATGGTCAAAAACCTGGAATTAAAAACACATTTAAAGCATACATAAAGGAATTCATACGACATGCCAAGCTTTGACTATCAAAAATCTAATTTTACAACTGTGAAGTGAAAGTTTCTCACTTTTTTTTCGGTTGCCTTGGTAGTCACAGTGCCAAACGCCTCGATGACTTTCTTCTGTGACCGCAATTCATTAAGTTTCCCATCCAAAAACTCCCGCGGCTTGGTCGTTAAACTTTGGTGCTTGGTTTCAATATGACGCGGGAGTTTACATGGTCGCGTGCTGTCGTTAGCTAGCAGCTCTTTGCAGATAACACACTGTGGCAGCGGAGCATCGTCAGGACCAATACACAAAAAGCCAAACTTTATATAATCAGGGTCATACTTCCTCCGTTTTCTGATCGCCCCAGACTCTGTGCCCTCTCTCACTTTCCCTTGAGATACTAAAAATCGATCCATTTTGCCCTCGATGTTTACACTCTTTTTCTGTCTTTTCAGGTTTATTTTTTCTCCCGTGCCTCCCCTGAATCCCTCTGGCGCCCCCCAGGGGAGGCGCGCCTCACACTTTGAAAACCGCTGGTCTAAACTATAGTGTGTAGGGGCTAATAGTTATAGCTACAGTTAATATAAACTATAGTGTGTAGGGGCTAATAGTTATAGCTACAGTTAATATAAACTATAGTGTGTAGATGCTAATAGTTATAGCTACAGTTAATATAAACTATAGTGTGTAGATGCTAATAGTTATAGCTACAGTTAATATAAACTATAGTGTGTAGGGGCTAATAGTTATAGCTACAATTAGTCTAAACTATAGTGTGTAGGGGCTAATAGTTATAGCTACAGTTAGTCTAAACTATAGTGTGTAGGGGCTAATAGTTATAGCTACAATTAGTCTAAACTATAGTGTGTAGTGGCTAATAGTTATAGCTACAATTAGTCTAAACTATAGTGTGTAGGGGCTAATAGTTATAGCTACAGTTAGTCTAAACTATAGTGTGTAGGGGCTAATAGTTATAGCTACAATTAGTCTAAACTATAGTGTGTAGTGGCTAATAGTTATAGCTACAATTAGTCTAAACTATAGTGTGTAGGGGCTAATAGTTATAGCTACAATTAGTCTAAACTATAGCGTGTAGATGCTAATAGTTATAGCTACAGTTAGTCTAAACTATAGTGTGTAGGGGCTAATAGTTATAGCTACAGTTAGTCTAAACTATAGTGTGTAGGGGCTAATCGTTATAGCTACAGTTAGTCTAAACTATACTGTGTAGATGCTAATAGTTATAGCTACAGTTAGTCTAAACTATAGTGTGTAGGGGCTAATAGTTATAGCTACAGTTAGTCTAAACTATAGTGTGTAGGGGCTAATAGTTATAGCTATAGTTAGTCTAAACTATAGTGTGTAGGGCTAATAGTTATAGCTACAGTTAGTCTAAACTATAGTGTGTAGGGGCTAATAGTTATAGCTACAGTTAGTCTGAACTATAGCGTGTAGATGCTAATAGTTATAGCTACAGTTAGTCTAAACTATAGTGTGTAGATGCTAATAGTTATAGCCATAGTTGTAGTAGCTCAGACTAGAGTAGCTCGTCTTAATCACAGCTTCGTCATAGCTTTGCTGCTATAGGCCTACGCTGCAGGGGGACGCCAACATGATCTGCTGAGTGGTGTCTCCACTGCTTTTCTCCTTTCCTTCCCTTTCCTCCTCCCTTCCTCCTCCTCCAGATTATTCCATAGTTAATTAGCAGCACCTCGTTACTGTAACTTTTCTCCATTTTCTTTCCTGTAGTTTGTTGTGCTGTTTTCCCTCCTTTTTTCTCTTGGAACAAATAACTTAGAGACGTCTAGAAGGTGAGTCTGGCCTGAGAACGAGCGGTAAAAGGTTTAAGGTTTCTCGGACACGGAGCGGTTTCTGTTTGCTGACGGAGGGCGGGGTTTCTCCAGGACAGATAAGTGTTGTGAACACGACCCGTGGTTAATGTCCGACAGCCTCTCTGGGTCATAAACCAGCGCAGGTGATTTACCGTACGTCTGTTATCTCTGTTGTTCTGTCCTGTACGAGCTCACGGCCCCGCCCACCAGCTCGGCCCGATGAATTATTTACAACACGTGGTGAAAGATTTACCCATCGATGAGTTTCTGACGCTCTTCCTTACCGTCCTGTTGGACGTTAACACGTTTAAGTAAAAAAAAAAGGAAAAAAGTCAGTTCTATATCTGACTTAGAAGCACATCCTGAAGTGGCTCAAATTTGATCTGAAAAGATCAGATTTTATAAGTTTTTTCTTTTTTGGGAGTGCATCAAGGACCGGTACCCGAGCCCCTTCCTGTTGCCACGGCGATGGCCCGGTTAAGAAGCAGCGTCCAGCTGATGGTCACCGGTCCAAACATGACACGTAAACGCAACCAGAGACGCGTCTCCAGATGACTCAAAGGATCAGCTGACCTGTCAGGAAGTTGTTTTAAGGCCACCGTCAACTTAATTTACGTAAACTGAAAAAAGTCCTCTCAAATATATATTTATGGGAATCCTAACTGATCTACAGCAGCTGGTCCTCATCTTCACCGTCAGACTGAGGTTTCAACATCTCTGGACCAGAACCATCTGGATCATCCCCCCTACCTGCTGTACACCTGACACAGGAGCCTGTTGACCAGGTGGTCGGACTTAAACCTGCGGAAGTCTTCAAAGACGTCCTTGATGGCCGTCACGGACAGCACCAGCGTGATGGGAATGATGGAGATCTCCGGCTGGAAGGCCTCCACGACAGGAATGAAGTTCAGCCCGGCGAGGAAGATGAAGTAGACGTTAGCGATGCGGTGGAGCTGCTCGAACAGGTTCTTGGGAACGAAGGACAGCAGAGAGTACTTCGTGGTCCGGATTTGGTTGCTCTTATACGACTTCAGCAGCCGCTTCAGATCCTCGTCCTCCGTGAAGGACGCTACGACTGTCCTCTTCCTGTGTGGACGCTCCCTGGTAGCGTGAATCCGGGACGGTCGCTCCAGGCTATACATGAGTCCACAGCTCCAGGTTCGATTCCTCAAACCTGCCGGTGTCCGTCTCCGAGAAGAGTCCTCATCCAAACAAAGCCTCCTTCCTTCTGTCTGTCCAGGTGCACCTGAACCCGTCCAGCCGAAGTACTGAACGGAGGCGGCGGGAACAGGAGGGACGAGCTGCGCCGATGACGCACCTGCCTGCCACGCCCTCTGCAGAGCAAAGTCAAGGTTCAGCTTTTACAGTCGCCTCCAAAGAGCGTGAAGCTGAAAGGGAGTGTCGGGAAAGATGACTGATTACTGGAAAAACCATTACGGCTCCTGATGAATCCCAGGAACTTTAAACCAACTGTGGCTTTTAAACGAAAACAAAACAGGTTTGGACAAAACATGAAGGAACCTGAGAAGACAGTCAGCAGCGTTTGTTGACCGGTTTGTATTTAGTCTTGTGCCACTCAGGAGCCATTTGGGTCTAACTGGGGCTCTTTTGGTACTGATGGATCAGTTACAGCACCAGCAAGTAATATTAGGGCTGCGTGATAATTATCGGGCCAAATAATTATCGTACCGATAACAAGAAATTATGACGTCATTTTAATAAGTCCGATATCATGACGAATAGCCCCGATAAGGCCCGGTAATGCAACTTATTTAAGTTACAGTTACAGTACCAGCAAGTAATATTAGGGCTGCATGATAATTATCGGGCCGATGATTATTAGCACGATAATCATCGTGCCGATAACAGGAAATGATGATGTCATTTCAATAAGTCCGATATCATGACGAATAGCCCCAATAAGGCCCGGTAATGCAACTTATTTAAGTTACAGTTACAGTACCAGCAAGTAATATTTGGGCTGCATGATAATTATCGGGCCGATAATTATTAGCACGATAATTATCGTGCCGATAACAGGAAATGATGACGTCATTTCAATAAGTCCGATATCATAATGAATAGCCCCGATAAGGCCCGGTAATGCAACTTATTTAAGTTACAGTTACAGTACCAGCAAGTAATATTTGGGCTGCATGATAATTATCGGGTCCCGATAATTATTAGCACGATAATTATCGTACCGATAACAGGAAATGATGACGTCATTTCAATAAGTCCGATATCATGATGAATAGCCCCGATAAGGCCCAGTAATGCAACTTATTTAAGTTACAGTTACAGTACCAGCAAGTAATATTTGGGCTGCATGATAATTATCGGGCCGTTAATTATTAGTCCGATAATTATCGTGCCGATAACAGGAAATGATGACATCATTTCAATAAGTCCGATATCATGATGAATAGCCCCGATAAGGCCCAGTAATGCAACTTATTTAAGTTACAGTTACAGTACCAGCAAGTAATATTAGGGCTGCACGATAATTATTAGTCCGATAATTATCGTACCGATAACAGAAATGATGACGTCATTTTGATAAGTCCGATATCATGACAAATAGCTCCGATAAGCCCTGGTATTGTACCTTATTTAAGTTGATGTGAGATAACAAATAGGTTTGTTTGATAGCTTTACGAAAATGTTTGAGAGGCTTGCCAATAGTATTTTTATTGGAAAAATAGATATCTGTTCATTTAAAGAGTCAAAACTGTTTTGATAAGCCCCGGTAATGCACCTTATTTAAGTCACAGTTACAGCACCAGCAGGTTATATTAGGGGTGCACGATAATTATTGGGCCAATAACTATCAGCACGATAATTATCTTTCCAATAACAGGAAATGATGACATAATTTCGATAAATCCGATATCATGACGAATAGCCCCGATAAGGCCCGGTAATGTACCTTATTTAAGTTACAGTTACAGCACCAACAAGTAATATTAGGGCTGCATGATAATTATCGGCCCAATAATTATCAGCCCGATAATTATTGTGCCGATAACAGGAAATGATGACGCCATTTCTATAAGTCCGATATCATGACGAACAGCCCCGATAAGGCCCAGTAATGCAACTTATTTAAGTTACAGTTACAGTACCAGCAAATAATATTAAGGCTGCATGATAATTATCGGGCCGATAATTATTAGCACGATAATCATCGTGCCGATAACAGGAAATGATGATGTCATTTCAATAAGTCCGATATCATGACGAACAGCCCCGATAAGCCCTTATTGAACCTTATTTAAGTTGATGTGAGATAACAAATAGGTTTGTTTGATAGCTTTACAAAAATGTTTGAGAGGCTTGCCAATAGTTTTTTATTGGAAGAATAAATATCTGTTCATTTAAAGAGTCAAAACAGTTTTTGGTTTTGTTAATAGTATTGATGTAATGATCCTAAACATATGTGTGTGTTATCGGTTATTGGTATCGGCCTTTACGTGCTAAAAGTTATCGGTACCGGTTTGAAAAAAAGTTATCGTGCAAAATCGATTTGGCAATATATCGGGATTTTTCGGCCACCTGATATAATATTGATTTTTTACCTCCTAATATCGATTTTTTTAGGAAAATTCATTCACTCACTTAATTGTGCAAAATCACTAATAATAAACAATAAACAGGTTGTTTTGAAGCAAATAGAAAACAAGGAAATTAGTTCCAAGTTTGGAACCAACTCTGAATAAGAACTAGGGGTGAAAAAAAAATCGATTTGGTAATATATCGCGATTTTCGGCCGCCTAATATAATATCGATTTTTTTCGATTTTATTAAAATGCTAATAATAAATGTCTTGTTACAATAGTTCATATTAGATGTTTCTATCCTGTTCAGGGGTTTGTTCCTGTATTTTGAGCGTGGTCCCTTTAAGAACTCCTGGTCTCAGTGACAAACAGGAAGTGGTCATGCAAGAAGTTGTGTTGATCAGGAAGTAACTGCATGCAGTAGCACAAGAAAGAGTTTCAGTTAATGTACCACAAATCCAGCAGCATCTGCAAAAACACTTTAGATCTATAGATAGCATCGTAGGTGTGTATTGATTGTTTAAAGCAGTATCAACAAATGCAGATGTTTCTTTTAGGTCAATTTGATTTTGTAAAAGATTTGTTTAAAAATATGAGACAACTCAGCTAAAGTACTACTTAAAACATTCAGTACTGTTTTCAGATCATTCTTAATTCATCCATACTTGTTTAAAATGAATAAATAGACAATTCATAATGTGTAAATATTATTCTAAAAATTGAAGTAAAAACTAATGTGCAGAGCTTGCTGTAATATGAAAAAGGTTTGTTTGTTTCATGGTACATGTTTATTTGCACATTTAAGGGAGTACAGAGTGAAGACTTGTATATTTTATATTATATTTTGTATATTTCAGTTTCAGCCTTCTTGGGAGGTCAATAAACCTGTGGACAAGACGCAGAGTGTCTTCAGAGTCTTGATGTCGAGAAGGTGTTTAGCTGACTGTTAAGATATATTCAGGACAGCACAATAAACAATAAATAGGTTGTTTTGAAGCAAATAGTTTTGACTCAGTTTGTCCTCTGAATGATCAATATCATCTGATGAACATATACAGCAACTTGATTTTTCATCTCTGCTTTTAATTTTGATATTAACTGGGTAGAATATCACAATATATCGCGATATATCGCGATAATATCATATTGTAACCCAAGTATCATGATACACATCGTATTGCGATGTCTTGCCAATACTCACCCCGAATCAGTACTGAAGCCTCTGGTAGAAAAGGGCCTAAAGGTTTTGAGCGAGGCACAACTTGGGTTACCTGACAGCGCCAGGTGCGGCCCAGATGTCAAAAATTAGCCCTAACAGGGGTTATGGACCCGAAGAAAACGCAGATTTGACACTCGTCCAGCTCTGTTAGTCCAGATCAAGTGTGGGCCAAAAAAATGAGCAGATGTTAGGGCCGAACATTCTTCGCTAGCGGGCATGCCGACTCACCCGCAGAACACTCGCACCACATTGTTGTTGACCTTCTTGTCGAAGACGTAGCGCCTGTAGTCTTCCAGCGCGTCTTTGATGCCGATGACGATGAGGACCAGCAGCAGAGGAATCATGGTGATTTCCTTCTCGAAGGCCTCCACGACCGGCACCCAGTTCAGCAGCGCCAGGAACAGGAAGTACAGGTTGGCGGCCCTGCGAAGACCAGAGCGAATGAGAACCTGCGAAACAACCGTAACCCTATGCTTCTGGACCGGCAGGGAGGGCGCGCCACCAGAGATATCTCAACGAACACCAGATGGAAGACAAAACAGAAGCAATGAAGGTCTCAAAAGAAAAAAACAGAAATGTCCAAAACTGAAGAAGAGCTCAGGAGGTCTGAACTTTAGCCGGGAGCCGGAGAACCGACAGACGCACCTGTGAAACTGCTGGAAGAGGTTCATGGGGATGAAGGTCAACAGGCTGTACTTGGTGGTGCGGATGGCGTTGCCCTTGTACTTCCTGGAGAGAGCTTCCCACTGCTGCTGGTGGGGTCCGTGGCGGGCCAACACCGTCCTCCTCCTCCCGCCGGCTGTCCGGGCAGAGCCGCGGGGGTCCGGCGAGCTCTTGTTGGCCGGGTCGTCGGGGGCGGAGTACCAGCCTCGCCCCGGGTCACCGGCGACCAGCTGCCGGCAGCGATGCTGCACCCAGTGGAAGCGCTCCATCGGTGCGCCACGCGCCCGGGGCCCTCCTCCTCCTCCTGCGTGGCCCCTGGGTCCTCTGTGCTCACCTGGGCCTCACCTGGACCTCACCTGGCCCACACCTGGACCTCACCTGTCCCACACCTGGACCTCGCTGGACTCTCACAATGTTCTCATCCTGCAGAGACAGAAGTATAAACGATTCCTCCGTCAGAACCAGAGGCTTCAGAACCTGCAGAAGGTTCTTCAAGCTGTCAGTTACGGGTCTAAAAATAACAGAATCCACAGGTGTGAAGACACAAGAGTGGACATTAAAGACGACACCAGGTGGCCATTTCTCCAGTCATCCCAGACAGACACACCCTAACCCACACCTGGACCTCACTTAGACCTCACCTGACCCACACCTGAACCTCACCTGGTCCTCACCTGGACCTCACCTGGTCCTCACCTGGCCCACATCTGGACCTCACCTGGCCCACACCTGGAACTCACCTGGACCTCACCTGGACCTCACCTGACCCACACCTGGCCCACACCTGGACCTCACTTGGCCCACAAATGGACCTCACTTGGGCCTCAACTGACCCCCACCTGGACCTCACCTGTCCCACACATGGACCTCACCTGGGCCTCACCTGACCCACACCTGGACCTCACCTGGTCCTCACCTGGACCTCACCTGGTCCACATCTGGCCCACACCTGGACCTCACCTGGCCCACATCTGAAACTCACCTGGCCCACATCTGGAC
Organism: Hirundichthys speculiger; assembly: GCA_018398805.1. Classification (NCBI taxonomy): domain Eukaryota; kingdom Metazoa; phylum Chordata; class Actinopteri; order Beloniformes; family Exocoetidae; genus Hirundichthys; species Hirundichthys speculiger. Next base: position 58,716 of record JAGFBZ010002576.1, on the reverse strand, counting down.
CTCACCTGGCCCACACCTGGACCTCACCTGGACCTCACCTGACCCACACCTGGCCTACACCTGGACCACAAATGGACCTCACCTGGGCCTCAACTGGCCCACACCTGACCCACACCCTGGACCACACCTGACCCACACCCTGGACCTCACCTGACCCACACCCTGGACCTCACCTGGTCCACACCTGGACCTCACCTGGCCCACACATGGACCTCACCTGACCCACACCTGACCCACACCTGGACCTCATCTGACACACACATGGACCTCACCTGACCCACACCTGGACCTCACCTGACCACACACCTGGACCTCACCTGGCCCACATATGGACCTCACCTGACCCACACCCTGGACCTCACCTGGTCCACATATGGACCTCACCTGGGCCTCACCTGGACCTCACCTGACCCACACCCTGGACCTCACCTGGTCCACATATGGACCTCACCTGGGCCTCACCTGGACCTCACCTGACCCACACCTGGACCTCACCTGGCCCACATATGGACCTCACCTGACCCACACCCTGGACCTCACCTGGTCCACATATGGACCTCACCTGGGCCTCACCTGGACCTCACCTGACCCACACCCTGGACCTCACCTGGTCCACATATGGACCTCACCTGGGCCTCAACTGGCCCACACCTGACCCACACCCTGGACCTCACCTGGTCCACACCCTGGACCTCACCTGACCCACACCTGGACCTCACCTGGGCCACACCTGTTCTGTTTAGACTCTGTTTCTGTATTTTTCGTAGGTGTTTTTGCAGCGTGGAGGAACTGAGACGTGTCAAACCTGTAAACCTTCTTTTATTGACACACGACACAACGAGCCTCCAGGAGGAGGAGCTACCCCCCCCCCCCCCCCCCGCCATTTTATCAGGCCTCATCTGTGCTCAGCGTTCAGCTCGATGCCCAGTTCACCCACAGATGTCTGGTTCCAAACCTGAGCTGAAAGAAAGAAGTCCAGTGAGGAAGCTCAGGCGGCGCTTCCCTTTCAGCAGAAACACTAGAATCAGTCTTTCCAGAACGCCGTCAGTAAAACGGCGGTTAAAACCCTCCGTCCGCTGAGTCTGCAGGTAGGCAGAACCGAAACCAGCAGGTCACATGACCCAGATGGTATCTGAGCATGTGATTGAGATCAAGCGGTTTCTGGCAGATCAGATTGAACGGATGTCGGTTCCAGTAAAGAGGATCCGCTACACGCCAGCAGAAACCAGGAATGACGTGTTTCTGTGCGTAGAAACGGGTTTCAAACCTTCTCCAGGTCCACGTGCAGCAGCTGCTGCTTCTCTACGAGCGCTGCTGACATCTTTCCCTCTTAGCACTGTGTTAGCACACACCTAAACGCTCCAGATCTGCTTTTCTAGACGTCTACACCTGAAACCTACATTAAGTTTAAGATTTGAACTAGGGGTGCACGATAACTAACGACCCGATAACTATCGACCCGATAACTATCGACCCGATAACTATCGGTCCGATAACTATCGGCACGATAACTATCGACCCAATAACTATCAGGTCGATAACAGGAAATTATGACATCATCCCGATAAGTCCGATATCACGACGAATAGCCCCGATAACATTTATATTTCTGTCAACACAGCAGTGTCTCGCTCCCTCTGAGCCTTGAATGACCAGCAGTGAATGTTATGTTCAAGTGACGTCGGCATAATCAGAAAAACGATTACTCAATCAGGAAAATCAAGAATACCCCCTCATGCCAGAAAACAACTCGTTAACTCGGTCATAATTTTAGTAGTTGCTGACTTGAATTGATATTCGCAGTATTTCCTCTCATGTTACACATAAAAAAGAAAAAAATAGAAAAGGCTGAAAGAACGACTAGCAAACGAGGGAACGTGGGAATTTACGTTCCACCTTGAATGCAGCCTGCAGCACAGCGCTGATCACAACAAACATGGCGGCGTGGAACTTGGTTAAAGTTTCAGAAGAAGATAGTTTGGTGGTTATTTGTGACGAATCCTCCGAGTGAATTCTACGAGGAGGGAAGCACAAGCTTTAATACGTAAAACCTGATCAGCCACCTACAACATAACAATCACTTCCATGGAGTTTTGAAATCACGCTAACGTGAGCTAACGGAAGCTAATGCTAACATGCTCCCCTCTTGTTTGAGAGGCTTGACAATAGTTTTTCATTGGAAAAAATAAATATCTGTTCATTTAAAGAGTCCAAACTATTTTTGTTTTTGTTCCTAGTATTGATGTATTGATCTTAGGTGTATGTGTGTGTTATCGGTTATCGGTATCGGTTAGATAAAACAGTTATGGTGCAGTTATCCCTAGTTTGAACCCCAGCTGATGACTGACAGGCGGTGATCTCAGTTTGTTTTTATCTCAGTTTGTTTTTATCTCAGTTTGTTTTTATCTCAGTTTGTTTTTATCTCAGTTTGTTTTTATCTCAGTTTGTTTTTATCTCATCACGTCCAGGACGTCTGCTGCTGTTAATATCTGCAGGACGGAGCGTTCAGATGCTTTTATCTTCTGCTCATCATCCTGATATTCAGCTCTCGTCCATCAGCGTCCGACACACCCCTGTACTGGTTTAAGTCATATCTTTCTGGATGCACTCAGCAGGTTCAAACTGGAAACATTTACATCCCAGCCCATCCCCCTTTCCTCTGGTGTACCCCAAGGCTCAGTGCTTGGACCTCTCCTATTCATCATCTACCTCCTCCCCCTTGGTACACTGTTAGACATTTGTTGTATTTTTACAGTAACTTACTGGCAACACTATTGCCAGTAAGTTACTGTAATTACCACCTTACAGTATTAATCCTGTAATAATGTTTTACAGTATATCATCTTTACTGGCTAAAACCAAATAAATAAGAGAATTAAAAGATATAAGTGCAAATACATGATAAAAATAACTAAAATTATACAATAAATAAGTTAAAATTTACTATACTAAAAGACTAAAACTAAAAGTTAGACATATAAATTTACCATCACAAAGGCCTACAGTAGCATTACTGTAAATGTCAACAGTAATTCACCACAAATTAAAATAATACAGCAAGTTACTGTAAGTAAAGGCACTTTACCCATAATACTATGCAAATTACAGTAACTTGTTGTAATCATATTTTGTGGTAGGTTTACTGGGCATTTTGTGGTATTTTACTGTAAAAATTACAGCAAAGGCAAACAGTGTAGTATCTTCCATAAATATAATATACATTTTCATTGCTACGCGGATGACACCCAGCTCTACCTGTCCACCAAACCCCCCCCCACCGACCTCCCTCACCGACTGCCTACAGGAAATCAGTTCCTGGTTCTCTTACAACTTCCTCAAGATTAACGGTGACAAAACTGAGCTCCTCCTCATTGGCACCAAATCCACCCTTTCAAAAATAGACAGTTTATCCATCTCTCTTGACAACTCCTCAGTTCCCCCTAGTGCTGGGCGGTATACCGGTTTATACCGAATACCGGTGTTTATTTTTCTTATGATATGAATTTTTCATATACCGTTATACCAGTGAGTATGTACTGTAGCGTACACAACGTTGGGAACACCTCGCGGCGGAACGTAAGTGCCGCAGAACATTGTTTGATAGGGGACTGTTTTGCAGTTGCGCTGGAGGCGCAACACGCTACTAGTTTCTGGTTAAACGGTGATGGATGCTAACAGAGAAAGTCCCGAAGTTGAAGCTCCAGAACGGCAACATGAGACTGAGGAACTTCTTCCTGAACCAGGAGCCGTGGATTTAAAAAAGACGACGTCCAACAAACTACAATAATCTGCAAATGTTGCCGAGCTAACGTTGTAGCCGCGGGAGGCTACACCAGCAATCCTGCTACATATTTTGTAAAGAATCAACAATTAACTTAATGTTGATTTTTTACAAAATATGTTTTTTCAAGTTGTTTGCAAAATGTGAAAAATAAAAGGGTTCTGTATTTTAACTGCAACTATCATCATTCTGATTCCTTCACTTAATCAGAATCACGAGTTGCCACCTCTTTGTAAATAGTATCAATTTGTGAGGCCATGCTAACCTGTATTAATACTATGTAGATATGAATGTTTTTCTACAATATTTACTCCTCCTGACAGTAAAATAGGTCATTCTAAGACAATTTACTGCAGCAATTCCTCTAAATGATTAGAAAATGTGGTTAACACTAGGGATGCGCGCGATTAGTCGTCTAAACGATTAAACGTCCGCCCACTTTCTAGTCGGCACCAGAAATATTAGTCGTTTAAACCAATTTGTGTTTTATTCATGTACAAGGCCGCTTAACTGTCATACAGCCGCCCGCCACTAGTCGGGGCTACAGAGCCGTCAGACAGCAGTCCTCCTCTCCACAGCAATGCTCGAGTAGACTGGAGTTTTAAAACGGCACGGTGGGAAGATAGCCTCGCTAAACCAGCGCGGTTTGGCGGTACTTTAATCTAGAAAATGAAAACAAGGTAGTATGTAGACTGTGTTAGAAACAACTGGCATACAATCACTCGACTGGAGCAATGAGCAACCACATTCAACTCAAGCATTTGGATGTTAATCTGCACGAGACGACGGCTGCTGATGCTAGCGGTGCTGATGCTAGCGGTGCTGATGCTAGCGGTGCTAGCCACACTCAGGCCCATTTAACATTGTTTACCCGGAGACGTGTTCTCCCGTCCGGTCTGAGAGATTTTAGATGTTTGTTTAATTTTACACTCATATTGATCTGCGTATAGAGCTTAATAATTCAGCAGTAATTTATCTTTTTTAGATGTTACATTATTTGTTAACTTTAAGTGAGTTTTTTTCGGATGTGCAGGGTTTATATTCATACTGCACGGCGCAAAATGCTGCTCGTTTCGGTTGAAATTTAATTATAAATTAGATGTTTTATTAACTTGAAAGTCAATTGAAGCTATAATTTTTATCGGATAATCTGCAAGATTCAATGTGTCAGAGGCAATTTATTTATTTTGGTGGTTAACGTTTGACTGAGTTGCCTTCATGTTCACATTCATTCATACTGCACGGTGCAAAGTGTCTCGTACTTCAGCGGCATTTAAAATCCGACATGGTTGTTGAACATTGTGATTAAAGGCTTAAAGAACTCTTGTTACACACAATATTTTTTGGGACAATGTTTCAAATTCTGTTTCGATGTTTCAATAAATTGTGCTAAATTTTCACTGTTTTCTGAGTGTTTTCCCTTTTTTAGACTAGTCGACTAGTCTTAATTAAAATTTTCGTTTAGTCGACAGGGAAATTAGTCGCCAGGAACATCCCTAGTTAACACCCAGTTGTGCCTTTAAAAAAAAAAATACTGTGATAAACCGTGAAACTGATATAATTTTGAAAAATACCGTGATATAAATTTTTGGTCGTACCGCCCAGAACTAATATTATCTATAAAATCCTTCTCCTCACTTTCAAGGCTATCAATAACCTCGGTCTGGCCCAGGTGTGGACTCGGTCTGGCCCAGGTGTGGACTTGGTCTGGGCCAGGTGTGGACTCGGTCTGGCCCAGGTGTGGACTCGGTCTGGGCCAGGTGTGGACTCGGTCTGGCCCAGGTGTGGACTCGGTCTGGCCCAGGTGTGGACTCGGTCTGGCCCAGGTGTGGACTCGGTCTGGCCCAGGTGTGGACTCGTCTGGCCAGGTGTGGACTCGGTCTGGCCAGGTGTGGACTCGGTCTGGCCCAGGTGTGGACTCGGTCTGGCCAGGTGTGGACTCGGTCTGGCCCAGGTGTGGACTCGGTCTGGCCCAGGTGTGGACTCGGTCTGGCCCAGGTGTGGACTCGGTCTGGCCCAGGTGTGGACTCGGTCTGGCCCAGTGTGTGACTCGGTCTTGGCCCAGGTGTGGACTCGGTCTGGCCCAGGTGTGGACTCGGTCTGGGCCAGGTGTGGACTCGGTCTGGCCCAGGTGTGGATCGGTCTGGATCGGTCTGGCCCAGGTGTGGACTCGGTCTGGCCCAGGTGTGGACTCGGTCTGGCCCAGGTGTGGACTCGGTCTGGCCCAGGTGTGGACTCGGTCTGGCCCAGGTGTGGACTCGGTCTGGCCCAGGTGTGGACTCGGTCTGGCCCAGGTGTGGACTCGGTCTGGCCCAGGTGTGGACTCGGTCTGGCCCAGGTGTGGACTCGGTCTGGCCCAGGTGTGGCCCAGGTCTCGGTCTGGCCCAGGTGTGGACTCGGTCCTGGCCCAGGTGTGGATCGGTCTGGCCCAGGTGTGGACTCGGTCTGGCCCAGGGGTGGACTCGGTCTGGCCCAGGTGTGGACTCGGTCTGGCCCAGGTGTGGACTCGGTCTGGCCCAGGTGTGGACTCGGTCTCGGTGGCCAGGTGTGACTCGGTCTGGCCCAGGTGTGGACTCGGTCTGGCCCAGGTGTGGACTCGGTCTGGCCCAGGTGTGGACTCGGTCTGGCCCAGGTGTGGACTCGGTCTAGGCCCAGGTGTGGACTCGGTCTGGCCCAGGTGTGGACTCGGTCTGGCCCAGGTGTGGACTCGGTCTGGCCCAGGTGTGGACTCGGTGTAGGCCAGATCTGGATCGGTCTGGCCCAGGTGTGGACTCGGTCTGGCCCAGGTGTGGACTCGGTCTGGCCCAGGTGTGGACTTGGTCTGGCCCAGGTGTGGACTCGGTCTGGCCCAGGTGTGGACTTGGTCTGGCCCAGGTGTGGACTAGGTCTGGCCCAGATCTGGATCGGTCTGGCCCAGGTATGGACTCGGTCTAGGCCCAGGTATGGACTCGGTCTAGGCCCAGGTATGGACTCGGTCTAGGCCCAGGTGTGGACTCGGTCAGATATTCTTTGCTGTCTGAAACCCTTCCCAGTGCTCTAACGGAGCTTTAAGAGCCTAAATTAACCCGGGTTAGGCCCGGCTCAGGTGCTGAGCTGCCCAGGTGTGGTCTCGGTGTCATTAAGGTGAGATTTGGGACAGTTCTGCTGGACCTTCGGCCCACATCTGTTCTAAAACCCTCAAGGCCAAAGAAAACTACAGAGACGGGCCTGTTTGGGCCAAACATCTGAGCTTTCAGGGCCAAACTAGGCCAAACTGGGCCAAACTCACGTGACATGTCGTCATCTGACACGCCAAAGGCGAGATTCGACCGGTTCCGGTGGGTTTAAGGATCTTTTTTTAAACTTTTTTTCCTCACATCTGCTCTGAACGCTCTCAAGGCCAAAGTTGGACCGGGTCTGGTCCCGGTCTAGTCCCGGTCTAGTCCCGGTCTGGGGCAGACTTTGTTTAGTCTCCGTGTTGAATTCAGGTTCAACCGGACCCGCAGACTCTCAGCCGGCGCGTGGGCTGAACCCTCGCGGCTGTAGTCAAGGTTACCGGTTTGACAGGTGACTTTAGTTAATGATCGACCGGTCCACCTGAAAGGAGCCGGTTTCCGTCCGGTTTTAGAGCGGGAGTCCCGCTAACTGCCGTTAACGAGCGGAGCTGTCGGGACAGAAAAACACGGACTCACCCGGTCGTCAGCTTCCGTTCGGTGTCAGCCGCCGAGAGTCGCTCACATCTCCGAGGATTTAAAAAAAAAAAAAAAAAAAAAAAAAACGGACCGTAACGTGCTCACGGCCGGTTCCGGCCCAGTCCCGCTTCTCCACGCGTGTCGTCGGGCTTCAGCTCCGACCGCCCAGCCGAGACCTTTATTTGTTTAACAGACGAGGAGACGGTTGCTTTGTTCCCCCCCCCCCGCGGTAACGTTTCGCTGCATTGCTCGGGCGGAGAGGAGTTTCATTTTTCCGAGCGACAGTGAAGGCAGCGCGCTCCGTCATGTGACTGACATCAGCTGATCGGCAGCGGAAGGCGGACGTGAATGAAAGCATGTTGGACGGACTGAGCAGAATACCCGACACAGAGTGTATCAAAGTAAGTATCGATTATCTGTCTCTTATTTTTAAGTTAAATATCCTTCGGAGCAGTTGTGGTAAAATCCAGCTTAAATGCATTAAATATATCATTTAATGCATTAAATGTCTCATAATCTTTCTTTGAGTGAACCTCTCAATGTTCCCGATCTTTAGAGAATCACGTATATGTTACTATAAACACGGTTTTATTCTCGTATCACTTTCTGAAATCGATGTGGGGTGTTTTAATGCATAAACGGTGTAAATTTAAACGGAGTTTCGTAGAGAGCACCAGACGTGTTTTTTTTTTTTTCATTTTTTTCATGTGTGCACAAAATAGTTTTCATGTTTCACCGCCTGGATTTTTGTTTTTAAAAAAAAGGCAAGTAAAAGTCTGTGAAACCCTTTAAATAAACTGCACGAATTTCCTTTTATTTACTTCCTTTATGCAGCTCAGATACAACAACAGAGCAAATAAAGCGCATCACAACTGAGTTTGTCCTGATAAATGTTGAGCATCAGTTAGCTTTCTGCGATGCCTGTAAAAATATTGAAAACGACCAAGATGTAGCGGGAAAAACAAAGTTGAACAGAACAAAGGATGAAAATAGATACGCTGTAGCGGCGCGGAGGTATAAATCATGTTCAGCCAGTAGAGGGCGCTATGGCGCCGCCCCACAGTGAGGCGAAGAAGACTTAATTACTTTGAAATATATACTGTATAGTTTTAAAATGAGTATGGTAATTAATTATCATAGAGTTAGTGAGTAATATGTGTAATCTACAATAAAATATAGATTAAAAATGTTTTATGATGTCTAAAGTCACGGATAGGTCACATGTTTCCGGCTGGGGCGCAGTTTTTTCGTCCAGTCACTCTCGCTATAAGCTGCACATGCGCAGTTCGATCCTCTCTAAACAAAGACAGGAGCTTGGTGGCGCCTGCACCCTCAGCCACAGGGGGGCAGCAGAGAGCAACCGGCTCGCAGCACATCTGTGTGCTAGTGCGCCAGAAGGAGTCTGAGAGGGAAGAGAGTGTATTTACGCTAGCAAGAACGGAAAGAGAAAACTGTTCAATCATTAAAAGCAACGAACATTGCAGGAGGAGTTGGACCCGATCAGCCTGACATCGTCATTCAACAGCCGTCAAAGACAGAGGACGACAGGACAACCGGACATTTGCCAGGAGCTGGTTCAGTCAGAACTAGGGATGGGCATTTGGTCGAGATTTATTCGTCGATCGTCGGGAGAATTGATGATTAATAATCGATTAATAATTAACATTTTTATATTGAAAACATCACAATTATTCTCGATATCGGCGTGGCGTTTGTTTTCCCCTTTGGCCTGGTTGCTATGGCCCGCGCATGCCCGGATGTGTTCAGTGAAGCGGATGTTCGTGGTCAAGAATAACGTGACATTTCCTGTTTCTTTTCTTTAAAAAAACAACGATAATAAAAGAAGAGATATCGAGGAGACTACTTAACAAGGACAATTTATATCAAGGCGCCAGTATTACAGGCTTTTTGTTTCTTAAAAAGATGCGCTTGTTGTGTGCTCGATGTGCACTGCAGCTCCTTCTGGTCCGTGCTAACACCGAGTTGAGGCTAGGCTAGGCTAGGCTAGGCTGATGATGAACCGCCTCCACCGTCCTTTACAAGGCTTGGATGCGCGTTGTTCAAGTGATACATCATTGTCGTTGTCGATTAATTGTATTTGTAATTAGCATTGCAGTGATTGCAGTACACTTGCTCATTTTCTAAACGAAAATGGTTCCACGCCACACTTCACCGCGACCGCTTCATGATTAGGCGATGACCTACAGAAGCTCGCATGTAACAACTGAGGCCAGCCAGGGTAGGGTGATGGTGAAATGTTGCCCCTGGTGGTGGTACAGAGAAATGCATCGCATTGTTTGAGGACGTGAACTGATAACCTACATTCAGATTGTTAAAAAAAAAAAAAAAAAACATTCGGTTCATCGACGAAAATGAATGTCTTCGACCAAATTCTTAATGATCAATCATCAATCATCAATTAATCAATTAATTATGCCCATCCCTAGTCAGAAGGCTAGGCTAATGACAGCAATGCTTTATTTTGCTCTCCTTGTCTCCTTTTTCAAACCTCCGGATCCTATTTTGTTATGTTATATTTTATTATAACATGTTATTCAGCTCAGCAAAAACAGAAACAGGCATTTTTAAAATATACATATATTGATATTAATGTACGTATATCAAGGTTAGTATCATTAACGAAAACAAACGAAATAACGAAAACTAGAATTGAAAAAAACAATTTTGTTAACTGAAATAAAATAAAAACGACCACCGGAGACCAGATAGCTGCCGGTCAGTAAATATAAATACGCAGGAACAGACGCATTGATCAATATGTTTATTGAGACCAGAATGTAAACACGACTATGTGATTCGATAGCCTTCAAAAAGTTCAGTGCTTCACTCCAACATTACAACCCTAATTTACAAAATAAAACTAAAACTAACACTGAAACTAATAAAAACTAAACTAAGTATTTAAAAACAAAAACGAATAAAAACTAGCAAAACTGCTCTAAAAACGAATTAAAACTGAATTTGGAAAAACTAAACTAAAAAATAAAACTAATGGGAAAAAAAATATCCAAAACTATTATGACCGTGTATCGTACTACATTTGCTTCCTGGTTTTAAGTGCACCAGCCGCCACTGTGTTCAGCTCCGTTTGTAGGTACCGCTCCCTGGAAATCAAGGACTCCTTCTTTGTGGACAAGGAACGAGCGAAAATCAAAATCCGCAAACCGGAACCGGCGCCCCCCCGGGCCTCAATAATGTGTTTAAAATATGTTTAAAAAAACCCAAAAAAGTATCAAAACAAGACAAAGGCTCAACTGTGGTCTTTCTGTTTCCTTCACAGCCTCTGGTCTCTGAACCGTAGTAAACAAACCGCTGGTATTGTGCTATTTTTGGCTCGTAATTAGCAGCTAACATGCTAACGGCAACAAAACAAAAAGTCTGGTTTTCTCTGCATGGAACGGGAACTTTATTCTGGCACTGCAGGAACTTGTAACATCACACAGGTTGTATTGCTGGGCTCCTGACACACACACTACATTACCCATAAAGTCACATCATTACCCATAAGGCCACCTTCTTAAAGGGGCCAGGCTGGCTCACAGCATTTCTGTGCTGTGAGAGAACGCGCACAACATCCTGCGATGTTTCTGCGATTTTTTTCTTGATTTTTTTTTTTTTTATTATATTATATATTTCTGAAAAATCCACAAATAACTAAAACGGCAGAACTTAAAGCGTGAACTGGCGAGGGATCACTGTATCGTGTAAATATCGTATCGTTCACCGCTGGGGCTGGTGTCCAGCTGTGTCACAGGGTGGTGGATGGTCTCTGCGGGCGGGAGCCTCCTCGCCGGGGCGACTACGGCGCCACCTGGAGCCTGGAGGACTGGCTGCAGCTGCTGGACTCGCTGACGGCCCTGTTCCGCCTGGCGGTCGGGAGCAACGTCTCGGACCAGGAGGTGAGTGGGACCGGACCGGTTCTGAGTTCTGGAGCAGATGGAGACATATCAAACCGGTTCTGTTTTTAGGTTCTGTCGAAGGTGAGCGGCCGCCACGGCGAGGCCGTTCTGAGCGTGCTCAGAGCTCGACAGGACGAGATCCGACACGCTCTGCTGGACAGAACCGACTCCATCTCCTCCGCGACCCTGCAGGACTTCGACTGGCAGCTGAAGGTGACCCGGCTTTCCCGTTTGACTGTCAGTCTCTCACCTGGTTCTGGAGGAGTTCTGGTCCGATTTACTGCCGGCGCTGCTTTAGTTCATGGAGGTTTTTAAATATTCATTAATATACGGACCTCTCCAGGTCCCACCACAGCCTCTCAGTCAGGTCCAGGTCTGGACTTGGTCCTGGTTCTTTCATCCTTCAGCCGTTCTGGTTTAATCTGCTGCTGCGTTTGGCATCATTGTTCTGTCACAGGCACGTGCACGTGCACAGGTAGACTCCAGGTGGTGGTCAAGCTCCTCCCCCTTTGACCTCGTAGTAGACGAGCGTCCTCCCTGCAGGACGACAGTCCAGCAGCCGATTCACCGTCAGAATTAGCAGCCTGACGTCAGAAAGTTGTGATTTTAAGAAAAAAAGAAAAAAAAAAATCATGATTTTATCAACAAAAACACGAAGTTCTACATAAATGACACGATTTCTGATGAAAAGTTAACATTTTTGTCAAAAAGTGGAAATTCTTCTCAAAACTTTGCGATATGATGCCAAAAGTTCACAATTTTGTGAAATTTTAAACAACAAACAAAAATTTGTGAATTTAGGACATAAACTCGTAATTTAATGTCAAAACGTAGTATTAAGTTAAAAAGTTGCACTTTTACAAAATGTGATTTTTCAACAAGATTCTGTGATTTTTAGGACAAAAAGTTAACGACACAAACGTTGCAGTTTTGTGTTTTAAAGCTTTATTTTTTAAATTAGCTTTTGTGACTAAAATTTACTTTTCACAAAAAAATGCTGCAATTTTGCAAAATTCATAATTTTACACTCAAAGTCATGATTTTATCAACAAAAACATGAAGTTCTACATAAATGACACGATTTCTGATGAAACGTTAAAATTTTTGTCAAAAAGTGGAAATTCTTCTCAAAACTTTGCAATATGATGCCAAAAGTTCACGATTTTATGAAATTTTAAACAAACAAAAATTTGTGAATTTAGGACATAAACTCGTAATTTAATGTCAAAACGTAGTATCAAGTTAAAAAGTTGCACTTTTACAAAATGTGATTTTTCAACAAGATTCTGTGATTTTAGGACAAAAAGTTAACGACACAAACGTTGCAGTTTTGTGTTTTAAAGCTTTTTTTTTTAATTAGCTTATGTGACTAAAATTTACTTTTCATAAAAAATGCTGCAATTTTGCAAAATTCATAATTTTACACTCAAAGTCACGATTTTATCAACAAAAACATGAAGTTCTACATAAATGACACAATATTCCGATGAAAACTTGGATATTTTTGTCAAAAAGTGAAAATTCTTCTCAAAACTTTGCGATATGATGCCAAAAGTTCACGATTTTGTGAAATTTTAAACAAACAAAAATTTGTGAATTTAGGACATAAACTCATAATTTAATGTCAAAAAGTAGTATCTAGTTAAAACGTTGCACTTTTACAAAATGTGATTTTTCAACAAGAGTCTATGATTTTAGGACAAAAAGTTAATGACACAAACGTTGTAGTTTTGTGTTTTAAAGCTTTTTTATTCAATTAGCTTATGTGACTAAAATTTACTTTTCACAAAAAAATGCTGCAATTTTGCAAAATTCATAATTTTACACTCAAAGTCATGATTTTATCAACAAAAACATGAAGTTCTACATAAATGACATGATTTCTGATGAAACGTTAAAATTTTTGTCAAAAAGTGGAAATTCTTCTCAAAACTTTGCAATATGATGCCAAAAGTTCACGATTTTGTGAAATTTTAAACAACAAACAAAAATTTGTGAATTTAGGACATAAACTCGTAATTTAATGTCAAAAAGTAGTATCTAGTTAAAACGTTGCATTTTTACAAAATGTGATTTTTTAACAAGATTCTGTGATTTCAGGACTAAAAGTTAACGACACAAACGTTGCAGTTTTGTGTTTTAAAGCTTCTTTTTTAAATTAGCTTTTGTGGCTAAAATTTACTTTTCACAAAAAATGCTGCAATTTTGCAAAATTCATAATTTTACACTCAAAGTCATGATTTTATCAACAAAAACATGAAGTTCTACATAAATGACACGATTTCTGATGTAAAGTTAACATTTTTGGCAAAAAGTGGAAATTCTTCTCAAAACTTTGCGATATGATGCCAAAAGTTCACAATTTTGTGAAATTTTAAACAACAAACAAAAATGTGTGAATTTAGGACATAAACTCATAATTTAATGTTAAAAAGTAGTATCTAGTTAAAACGTTGCATTTTTACAAAATGTGATTTTTCAACAAGATTCTGTGATTTCAGGACTAAAAGCTAACGACACAAACGTTGCAGTTTTGTGTTTTAAAGCTTCTTTGTTTAACTAGCTTATGTGACTAAAATTTACTTTTCACAAAAAAATGCTGCAATTTTGCAAAATTCATAAATTTACACTCAAAGTCATGATTTTATCAACAAAAACGTGAAGTTCTACATAAATGACACAATTTCTGATGAAACGTTAAAATCTTTTTCAAAAGTGGAAATTCTTCTCAAAACTTTGCGATATGATGCCAAAAGTTCACGATTTTGTGAAATTTGAAATTTTGCTTGAATTTAGGACATAAACCTGTTCTCATCACCACAAACGAACACAGGTGGAGGTAAACACTGGGATCTCCCTTTTAAACCGTCCCAGATGGATAAAGCTTTTCCATCAGGAACCTTTACCGTCACCAGAACCTCTGACCGGGCTGTTGACCTTTGACCCGAACCCTCCAACATCTACACACCTGGTCAGGGAAACTCTACTTCCTCAGACCTGAGAAGGTCAGATATTGTGATCAAAGACCACCAGAACACTAATAAAACGTGTCCAGGCTCATGTTAGTTTCCCTCTAGAACAAACACGTATCAACATCAGACAGCTGTGTTAATGATGTAACATCTGCGCTGAAATAAAGCGGTAAACACCAGCGTGGTGAGGAAGGGAAGCAGCTGGATCTCAGCCTGGTGTCCTCTGCTCCTGCAGCTGGCGCTCTCCAGCGACAAGATCTCCTCCCTCAACACTCCTCTGCTCCGCCTCAGCCTGGACGTCAGGGAGAACGGCGCCCTCCGGCCCGTCGCCGTGGAGATGAGCAGGGAGGAGCTGAGCACGCTCGTCAGCTCGCTGGAGGCCGCCAACAAGGTACGCACCCACCTCCCATCAGCACCGACGCCTGCAGGGTTTATACTCGGCCACCACCAGGGGGCAGCGTTGTCTAGGAACAAACTCAGTTAACAGCTTCGTCTGTTGATATTAATAAATATGTTAATGAGCCTTTGAATTAGAGGATTGTGAAGACATCAGAAAAAGACTGGTGGAGGTTTTCCTTCCTCATGATGACCTCATGCGCTCCTTCAAGGAGCTCAGACCGGGATTAAACCGGGATTAAACGGCTAGTAGATAATAAACCAGCTGGTTTATTATCTACTAGCCGTCATCACCGGCTCTGCAGCGTAGAGCTGAGTGATTTTATCGATTCTGCGATATATATATATCGATATTTAATTTCCCCAGAGAGTATCGATTTTTCAGCCGCGGGTATCGGTATTCTAAGCTTCTTCCAAAACCCCCGTGTCCCACCTTTAAACAGAAGAGGCTCCAGGATGGAACCCTGGGGAACGCCACATGTAATTTTTGTCTGGTCAGATGTAAAGCTTGCAAGCAACAATTTGCACTTTTTAAATAAATGAAGCTATTTTTCTCAACACATCTTTTATTCATTTTGTCCAGCATTTACAAGCTGCCTGTCAGCCATATAATGTGTAATTGATGCTTTCAGTTCAGTTAATTCAAACAAAGTCATTGGAACACTCACAAGATGTCAACAAAATCACTTTGACCCTTTAAAATCTTTCGGAAAATCATGTAAATGTGTTGTAAGATGAATATCGATATATATCGTATCGTGAGCCGAATATATCGCGAAATTATGGCATCGCTACAGCCCTACTGCAGCGCGTCACGAATGTCTTTGATTCGACCGAGCGTCACGATCCAGTCCCGACACCTGACCGCCGGTCCGTCGCTGGCGTAATTCGGAGGAAAAACGGAGGAGCTTCAGAACACCATCCCAACCCTGAAGCACGGTAGTGGCAGCATCACGCTGTAGGGCACCGCAGCTAAAGGGGGTACGTGACCGAACCGATGGAAGCGTCGTCTCAGGGCGTCGGTGTGCCGCTGTGATATTGTCAGATCTTGTGAAGGACGTCTGAGCCGAGTTGAACCGTTGGGTTTGTGTCCTGCAGGTGGTCCAGCAGCTGAAATGAAGAACCGCCGATCTCAGGAGACGCTGGCGGCGCTTCGTGATGTCATGATTGACACCTCTGTTCTTTGTTGAGTCATTAACGTGTTGGATTAACGTCACCTTCTTCTCACCTGGAACCAAGTTTTCAGGTCTTTTCCTTTTTTGTTTCTAAAGAACGTGCGACAATAAAACAGAAAAATAATTAAACGTTTGTCTCTCGTGTCACATGTTTTCTGAACATTTGGAAAAGGCGGGAAAAACTTGTTGCTTTAAAAGTTGCGGCCTCTTCTTAACGGCTGTTAACTGGAGTTAGCACTCAGACCACAGGACCGGGACATGAAAAGGAGCGCTGGACGCCGGCAGCTCCTCAAGTCCACCAGACTGGACTGAAACCTGAATTTCCCCCTTGGGCGATCAATTAAGTATATTTGAATTTGAACTTGAATTTGAATTCTTCTTGTCTCGAGAAGACCGGCCTTCTTCTTGTCTTGAGAAGACCAGTCTTCTTGAGACAAGAAGAAGGCCGGTCTTCTTCTTGTCTGGAGAAGACCGGCCTTCTTCTTGTCTGGAGAAGACCGGTCTTCTTCTTGTCTGGAGAAGACCGGCCTTCTTCTTGTCTGGAGAAGACCGGCCTTCTTCTTGTCTGGAGAAGACCGGCCTTCTTCTTGAGACAAGAAGAAGGCCGGTCTTCTTGTCTCGAGAAGACTGGCCTTCTTCTTGTCTTGAGAAGACCAGTCTTCTTGAGACAAGAAGAAGGCCGGTCTTCTTCTTGTCTGGAGAAGACCGGTCTTCTTGAGACAAGAAGACCAGTCTTCTTCTTGTCTGGAGAAGACCGGTCTTCTCAAGACAAGAAGAAGGCCAGTCTTCTTGAGACAAGAAGAAGGCCGGTCTTCTTCTTGTCTGGAGAAGACCGGTCTTCTTGAGACAAGAAGACCAGTCTTCTTCTTGTCTGGAGAAGACCGGTCTTCTTGAGAGAGGCTGGGTCCTGTTCCACTCTGGAGTTGACCAGAGTGAGAGGCATCAAGCTGAGGTGGGATTACTTGAAGGACCCCCAGCTTGGAGCCTGTTGGGGTTTTTCCTCAGTAGATGAGAAGGTAGCTTCCCTTTGGTTTCGGATTGATGAACAGACTCCGTTGTCTGCACCTGTGTGCCGCATGTTAGTTCAGAGTGTCCGGCCTTCATGGAGGCCTTAGCAGGGAAGGTGCTCCTAAAGGGGCCTCCATAACCCTTCGCCCTTCAGCTGCACCTAGAACTTCTGTCCATTAAAGTTATGGACAGAACGGATAACAAAGAGCTTAAAACAAACCCGACGTACTACTGACAACACAGACCAGATTCTTGCAGCGTTCAAGTAGAGACTGAACGACCCAGTACTCAACACTCCCGAAGTCCTGGAAAGACGACGGTCGTTACTGATGTTCGCCGACACACATGGATCAGATGTGCACCATTGCATGCACCATCATCGCCACAACAAATTTCTCGTATGTGTAAAATCGTACCTGGCAATAAAGTTGATTCTGATTCTGATGTTTGACGTGCCTTGGCCATCAACATTTCCATTACTGGTTTAACTGAAGCACCGGCGCCAACAGACACTATCTGCATAGCCGAGAGACTCCGAGAACTTTGACGAGAGAATAAACTGTACGAGGCGTTCTATCGTCCGATAGATAATTTACGCCTGATCAAGAGACAGAAGAGGCGTTGGAGCAAAGCGTTTCAGGACGAAGTTCCTCACAAGCTCATTTTAGCCGAGCGTTTCTTCACCTCTGCAGAACCCTTCAGCGGTACTTCGCTGACTCGGCTCCACGCACCTGAAGAGCCTGAAGTTAAAGAGGAAAGAGCACCTAAACAAAGTGCTCCTCGTCCTCGCGTCGCTGAGCACCAGTCGGTAAGTTTTCCTCGATTTTTCCCCCGTTGCTGTGGTGGCGCCCCAGTTCTGCACCGATAACACAGGTGAGTGCAGGTCTGCATAAACCTGAAACCCTCATCGGGTTTTTGGTCTGAGAACCGACATCTTCTCCACTTAATGCTCGGTCATCTTCTTGATGGGCTTTTTGTTTTCGTCTTTTCTGTTGTTTCGGCTGACGGCTCCCTCGTTAGTGTCAGTCAGCTGTAACAGCTCGTTAAGATCTACACGACTCTCTTCAACTCCAGGCTACTTTGCATATTTACACGAATTTACAAGGTGATTTAATCATTTTTTTGTTTTTGTTTTCCATCTGCTGGTTTGGAAAAGAAATGCCATCAATTAAAGCCGGCCTTCTCAAGACAAGAAGACCAGTCTTCTCGAGACAAGAAGACAGGTCTTATCAAGACAAGAAGAAGACCGGTATTCTTGTCTCGAGAAGACTGGCCTTCTTCTTGTCTTGAGAAGACCAGTCTTCTTGAGACAAGAAGAAGGCCGGTCTTCTTCTTGTCTGGAGAATACCGGTCTTCTCGAGACAAGAAGACCAGTCTTCTTTTTGTCTCAAGAAGACCAGTCTTCTCAAGACAAGAAGAAGGCCAGTTTTCTCGGGAGAGGCCCCTCCTCCAACCTTCTCCACCCTCTAACCGTCTCCAGGTGAATCTGTCGAATTGTCCTGAGGGTGTCCTGCATGAGGAAGCTCCTGGGATCATTTGGACAAGCAAACCCCTCCACCAAGATAAGATCCAAAGGAATAAAAGACAAAAACCTGAAGAGAAACCAAACTAACCTGATAAAGGTTGTCGCCTTCCGGTCGATTAGTCCGACCACCGGGATCAATTATGAGATCAAGCTCCGATGCCGACAGGCGGTCAGACTAAGTGTGCTGATGGCATCGGTCTTCACTCCAGAGCTTCACGTTAATGAGCAGCGGCGCCGACAGAAGCAGACACGATAACTGGACGCTTGGGGTTCTCCTCCGACCAGCCGGGGGTCACTGCAGACCCTCAGGTAGGTAAGAAATGGAATCAGCAATCAACAATACCAGTTTCCTCCAAAACGTCCAGAGCAAAGCAAACGTGGAGGAGGAGGATAGAGGTAGAGCAGCTGTTGGATATCCATCCAAGGAAATACAAATAAAATGGGATTAATGCATCAACAGAAACCCGGCTGGATTCCAGGATGGTTGAGGGGCCTGATACGTTGATGTCCAACAGTGTTGTTCCTCCAGGGTCTGACAGCATAGTTGAGGAAATTCTTGTTTTCGGTCAGTTAGGATTCCTGAAATCCTGAAAGACACCTGGGCCCCATCAGGGCCTTTACAACACATCCCATGATCATTTAGATCCAGCCAAGCCTGGCCCAGTTACGTACCGACCAACACCTGTTAGGAGTCGCCCAGATTAGGCCACACCTGTCTGCTACCTGGGGAACATCTGTACTTCGTCTTGCTGCAGTGGTTCGTCCAGTCAAGCGGTTTTCCAATACACCACCACCACCTAGTGCTGAATCTTGGAAGTGCAACACAGATCAAAGTAGAAGGTTTTATCTTTGGACACAGATGCTATATTCCATTATATTTTTTATATTTCCTGTCGCTTATCAAATGATCATGTCCATTTGGCTGTTTTACAGTAAACTGGACCTAATCTGGGTCAAACTGGGCCAAAAGTACTGGTGAGTTACAGTTCAGGCCTTTGCTATGTGGGCCAGATGTGTCCCAGAGTCCATGAACTGGGCCAAGCCTTTGGGCCAGATGTGGTCGGACCTTCATACGCTCGCTCTGACATGGGAAGTGTTGCAAAAGAAAATGAACTGGGAACATCTGGTGGAGATGTGGCCAAGCTTAGACGCTACAATCACCTTGAATTAAACGAGCCATCAGACGGAGCCAAATGAAGGCCAAAAGACTGCAGATATGGGCCAAGTTTGAGCTAAACATTCTTTCAAAAATGTTTGAAATTAGACTAGTGGCTTGTTTGATGCCAGTAAACTAGTTTGTGTTCATTCGTCAGCAGGGGGCAGTATAGGCTAAACTCTGAACTATTTCAGAAGGTATCTGCTGTTTTCTCTCTACAAAAGCAGAAAATGACATCAATAATGTGATTAAGATCACCTCTCGTTTCACTTCAGATGAAGCCCCTGCAGGTACACAAAAACCACTGGTGTTGGCTCGGTTCTTTAGTGGGCCCAGGACCCTGAAGAAGCCCGCCTTAAAGGAATGAATGTGTTTTTACATCACCGGGTAGCCCCTCATGGAGCTCCATTATCTCCTCTCGATCCAAAACCCATGAAGCTGCTTAGTCATCCGCACGGACGCAAACATTTAAGCTTTAAGCAGCTTCATTAGCTCAGCTATTAAGATGCAAACTCTTCCAGGGCGCCTGCTGATGGAATCTTCTGGAAATTGGGGGGGAAAGATGGGAAAGATTTTGGAGATGGAGCTTACTTGGACTCAAACATGTTCAGAGACATAAACAAACAATGCTACGAAGCGGACCAGTCACACTTGTTGATGTCCACGTGGTTGCGACGTGGTAACATCTGAGAGATGCGTACGTCAGGCGTTCAACCGGCGTACGACAGGCGTTCAACCGGCGTACGTCAGGCGTTCAACCGGCGTACGACAGGCGTTCAACCGGCGTACATCAGGCGTTCAACCGGCGTACGACAGCCGTTCAACTGGCGTACGACAGGCGTTCAACTGGCGTACGTCAGTCGTTCAACCGGCGTACGACAGCCGTTCAACCGTCAGGCGTTCAACTCGCGTACGTCAGCCGTTCAACTGGCGTACGACAGGCGTTCAACCGGCGTACGTCAGTCGTTCAACCGGCGTACGTCAGTCGTTCAACCGGCGTACGTCAGTCGTTCAACCGGCGTACGTCAATCGTTCAGCTGGCGTACGTCAGTCGTTCAACTGGCGTACGTCAGTCATTCAACCGGCGTACGTCAGGCGTTCAACCGGCGTACGTCAGGCGTTCAACCGGCGTATGACAGGCGTTCAACTGGCGTACGTCAGGTGTTCAACCGGCGTACGACAGCCGTTCAACCGGCGTACGTCAGTCGTTCAACTGGCGTACGTCAGTCGTTCAACTGGTGTCTGTCAGGCGTTTCGTGCAAAGTTAGTTCGACACTAAAACATAAACCAGGCTTAAGAAATGCCCAAAAAACAAAACTGTTATTTCTTCATAATGTAAATAAACGAACCAGTTGTTGCTTTTTTCTGTGTAAATCAGCACAGTAGACGTTACAAGTAGAGATCTCAGCAATTTTATTTAAATTCTGCTCTTCCACGTCTCTGTAGTTTGACAACTGTTTCTGGCGTCGGCGCTGACCAATCACACGGCGCCTCCCGTTCACCTGGAGACCAGCAGAAAGACTCAACGCCCCCACGGTCCGGTTCTGCGTGAGCGCGCACGTAGCGCACGGGAGAAAAAAACTGTACAGTAGTTTTACACAAGGAGACTCGAGCGCGTCCTCCCGCCGCACCTGCGGGCGGTCCGGTTGTCCATCAGCTCCCCAGTCCACAGAAACCACCAGTCCACAGGAACCACCAGTCCACAGGAACCACCGGTCCACAGGAACCAGCAGTCCACAGGAACCACCAGTCCACAGGAACCTCCAGTCCACAGGAACCACCAGTCCACAGGAACCACCAGTCCACAGGAACCACCAGTCCACAGGAACCACCAGTCCATCTGCTGGGAGTCCTTCCTTACGTGACCAAAGCCAAGCTGCTTTTTTGTTGTTGTTTTTTTTCCCTCCAGTCCAGTTACTCAGCAGCAGCGTCATCAGAGATTCGTTCAGCACTGAAGTCCAAAGATTGTCGTCGTAATGCTGGAACTATAATCTACGCCGGGGTGACGGGACAACGGAGACCCTCAGGAGTCCAGCTTCTGCATCTGGTTCTGCTCTTCTGAAGCTAAAAAAGTACAAGGTGGTCTGCTGTTGGAAAGCTACTCGCTGGACTGACGTTAAACCCTGTGAAAATATTCAGATTGTTGGTAAAGGCACAATATTCAGCCATGAGGACAGAGCTGGACGAGCCAGTCTGGTTTTTACGCCTTTTTCTGTTTAAAGACGAGACAGCACGGCAAAACAAACGAAGCTTAGTGGACTCTTGTTTATTTTTTAACAACTATTCCAGTCGTCTTTAGAGTCAAATCTGGACCAGGGTTTCTGCCACATCTGGATAAAGATGCAGCCGTGGACCAGATCACATGATCACATGATCACATGATCAGTTTCATGGAGGCTGCGCCTCATTGGGGCCTGAAACGTGTGGATCGAATTCATGGTGACGTCGTCATGGAGACGTCCGTGTTCAAACATCGGTGTTGCGTTCACCAGGAACGAGGACTGTGGTTTTATATCCGACCAGATACCGATACTTTTCTCTCGTCCGTCCACGGAAATAAAGTAGTTTTGGCTCGTGATGCAAATGTAGAGAAACATGGAATCTGCACTTGGAGGACGTTCATGCTGCTGTTTGATTTAGTAGGAAAAAAAAAGAAAACTTCCTTGGGAAACATGTGAAACTGTTCAACTGGCGTAAGTCAGGCGTTCAACTGGAGTACGACGGGCGTACGACAGGCATTCAACCGGCGTACGACGGGCGTTCAACCGGCGTACGACGGGCGTTCAACCGGCGTACGACGGGCGTTCAACCGGCGTACGACGGGCGTACGACGGGCGTTCAACCGGCGTACGACAGGCGTTCAACCGGCGTACGACAAGCGTTCAACCGGCGTACGTCAGGCGTTCAACTGGTGTACGACGGGCGTTCAACCGGCGTACGACGGGCGTTCAACCGGCGTACGACGGGCGTTCAACCGGCGTACGACGGGCGTTCAACCGGCGTACGACAAGCGTTCAACCGGCGTACGTCAGGCGTTCAACCGGTGTACGTCGGTTGTTCAACTGGTGTACGACAACCGTTCAACCGGTGTACGACGGGCGCTCAACCGGCGTACGACAAGCGTTCAACCGGTGTACGACGGGCGTTTAACCGGCGTACGACGGGCGTTCAACTGGTGTAAGACGGGCGTTCAACCGGCGTACAACGGGCGTTCAACTGGTGTAAGACGGGCGTTCAACCGGCATACGACGGGCGTTCAACCGGCGTACGACGGGCGTTCAACCGGCGTACGACGGGCGTTCAACCGGCGTACGACGGGCGTTCAACCGGCGTACGACGGGCGTTCAACCGGCGTACGACGGGCGTTCAACCGGCGTACGACGGGCGTTCAACTGGCGTACGACGGGCGTTCAACCGGCGTACGACGGGCGTTCAACCGGCGTACGATGGGCGTTCAACTGGCGTACGACGGGCGTTCAACCCGCGTACGACGGGCGTTCAACCGGCGTACGACGGGCGTTCAACTGGTGTACGAAAAAAATCTTGTTTGGGAAACATGAGAAAGTGAAGTTGAGTAAACGGCGATATTTTCTGCTGTAGAGGACAATAAATGACACGATCGTCATTGAGTTGTTGACTTCAACGGTATCAACGATCATCACTCCAACCAGATGTTCAGCTCCAGATGCTGCAGGAACCTTCTTCAAATTCACCCCCATCGAGGAAAGGTGTTGTCTGACACATGCTTCCTGTCCTGATGTCAAAATAATCTAATTAATGTCAATAATTAATTTTATACAATATTTGATTTCATGCTAATCTACATCATCATGTCTGCAGCTTTGTTGGTAACTTCATTGTTCACACATTTTTATTGATAATAATAATAATAATAATAATACCATTAATAGTTGCTAGATTTTTTTAAAGAAAGTATGACTTCACTTCTTTAGACTTTTAAAATTTAGCCATTTGTGTAAAATAAATGTAGATCGTCTAAGGAGGTCATCACGACTAGAGCTGAGCGATTTTATCGATTCTGCGATTTATATCGATATTTTATCGAGTATCGATTGTCGATACTCTAAGCTTCTTTCTAAACCCCCGTGTCCCACCTTTAAAGGCTTGCAAGCAACAATTTGCACTGTTTAAATAAATGAAACTATTTTTCTCAACACATCTTTTATTCATTTTGTCCAACATTAGCATTAGCATTAGCATTGGCTACCTGTCAGACATATAATGTGTAGTTGATGCTTTCAGTTCAATTAATTCAAACAAAGTCATTGGAACACTCACAAGATGTCACCAAAATCACTTTGTCCCTTTAAAATCTTTCGGAAAATGATGTAAATGTATTGTAAGATGAATAACGATATATATCGTATCGTGAGCTGAGTATCGTGTATCGTATCGTGAGATTAGTGTATCGCTGCAGCCCTAATCACGACCAAGTTTGGTTTGGAGGTGATGGTAACTATTCTAAATTCAAAATTCCTCTAAAAAAATATAATCAGGACGCGACTAGCAGTAAATTTAAAGCAGGATCAAATTAGGAATTTATAGACGTTATTTATGTTCACCGCGTTGACGACCCTCACGAATACGGAGGCAGTCGTAACGGACGGTCTCTTAGTGGCGTCTCGTGTTTGATATCTACGAGTTTAGCTGCTTAGTTCTGAGCTGTGAAAACAGAAGCTCACCTGTATTTTACAGGTGATGTAACTTGTGCTTGTAATGGTGAACCCCAGCTGGAACCAGGACACAAAGATGAGGGTTTGATGGAAAGCCAGGACGTTCTCAGGTGTTTCGGTCGTCAGGTAAAGGACCAGGGTAAGTGCACCTCCAGTTAATGGGGTCCAGAGTTAAATCTCCAGGTGGACACTGACCTTCCATCAAAGAAAAAGGAAACGGTGCAACTGAAAGCTTCTGGTAGGACTTCAAAAAAATTTATTTTTCTCCTACAAAATAAAACAAGTGAATGAACATCTTCCAAGTGTGTTGATTCCGTATTTTTTTTCCAGGTGTTATCTGTGGAAACGACGTCCTCGGCCGGAGCCTTGAGCTCAAAACAACGTGATACCTGTTGGTGCAGAAGTGGAAGTTAAGACCAAGAAGCTGGTGGAGGCCACATCGTTCCAGAACCGGGCTACTGACGGAGCAGCGGTGGATAACGTGAAGGTCTGACCAGGAGCTCGTTCCATCAGCTACTGGTTCTGCTGGTCGCGAGGCTGGAGGTAACGCTAGGGGCGTGAAAAAAAAAAATCGATTCTGCAATATATCGGCCGCCCAACATAATACCGATTTTTCAGCTCCTAATATCAAAAACACTAATAATAAACAATAAATAGGTTGTTTTGAAGCAAATAGTTTTGACTCAATTTGTCCTCTGAATGATCAATATCATCTGATGAACATATACAGCAACTTGATTTTTCATCTCCACTTTTAATTTTGATATTAACTGGGTAGAATATCGCAATATATCGTGATAATATCGTATCATGACCCAAGTATCATGATACATATCGTATTGCGAGGTCCTTGCCGATACTCACCCCTAGTTAACACACTGAGTGAAGTCAGTGAAAGGTGTCTATAAGACTGTCCCATGACCACACAGTCTGACCAGATATCATCTTTAATTTATCCAGCATCATAACTCTTTAGGACACCCCCCCCCCCCCCCCCCCCGTTATTAAAACGATTTATGAAGAAATAAAATGGGGTGAGTCTCCATTAGCGTGGCTCCAGGGGCAGTTTCACCAGGCTTCAGCCACTGGCGTGTGTGGGGTTAGGATTAGGGGTTAGGGGTTAGGGGTTAGGGGGTTAGGATTAGTGGGTTAGAGGTTAGGATTAGGGGTTTAGGGGGTTAGGGGGTTAGGGTTAGGGGTTAGGGGTTAGGGGGTTAGGGGGGATTAGGGTTAGGGGGGTTAGGATTAGGGGTTAGGGGGTTTTAGGGGGTTAGGGGTTAGGGGTTAGGGGTTAGGGGGGGGTTAGGGGTTAGGGGTTAGGGGTTAGGTTAGGGTTTAGGGGTTAGGGGGGTTAGGTTAGGGGTTAGGGGTTAGGTTAGGGTTAAGGGGTTAGGGGGTTAGGATTAGGGGTTAGGGGGTTAGGGTTAGGGGGTTAGGGGTTAGGGGTTAGGGTTAAGGGGTTAGGGGGTTCGGGGGTTGGGGGTTAGGGGGTTGGGGTTTTCGGGGTTAGGGGTTAGGGGGTTGGGGTTAGGATTAGGGTTAGGGGGGTTAGAATTAGGGGTTAGGGATAGGGGTTAGGGGTTGGGGGTTAGGATTAGAGGTTAGGGGGTTAGGGGTTAAGGGGTTAGGGGGTTAGGGGGTTAGGGGTTAGGAGTTGGGGGTTACGGGTTAAGGGGTTAGGGGTTTTAAGGGGGGTTGAGGGTTAGGGGGTTAGGTTAGGGGTTGGGGGTTAGGGGTTCGGGGTTAGGGTTAGGGTTAGGGATTAGTGGGTTAGGGTTAGGGGTTAGTGGGTTAGGGTTAGGGGTTAGTGGGTTAGGGTTAGGGTTAGTGGGTTAGGGTTAGGGTTTAGGGGTTAGGGGGTTAGGGGTTAGGATTAGGGGTTAGGGATTAGCGGTTAGAGTACTTTTTCAATTCTAGTTTTCGTTATTTCGTTCGTTTTCGTTAACGATAATAACCTTGCCGTGCCGGTGGGGTAATTCGTACCAACAGGCTGGTTGCCACAGCAAGGGTTAGGGTTAGGGTTACCTTAACCCTAACCCTAACCCTAACCTGAAACATGGTAACAGCTCTGACGGAGAGCGTCCTCGGCGCTCAGGATCTGCAGCGTGTGATTAAAACCTGCTCCTGCTCCAGGACGTTCATCAACCAGGGTCAACCGAAGGCCACACCAGCATAATGAGGGGCAGCGCCGTCTTCACACTCCCGCCACTCCGCTGCACGAGTGCGAAGTCTGGAACGACGGGCCTGACCGGCAGCTTCGTCCTGCAGGCCAACGGGCTCATGAATCCACACGGGGCTTCCCTCATGAATCTAAATAGCCAAGCAGAGGGCACGACTGCCATAAATGAGGTTTCTACATCCCGCCATATGAGTACAAAGCTTTAAAATGATTTATTTACACTCTAGCAAAGGTCGGCGCCTCATCGTTTTGCCTCTTTTACACAATAAAAAGCATCTGATCCTAGTGGACCTCAGTATCAGGGAGCTTAAACTTCAGAAGCAACATTTACGGCAAAGTAAGACTTAATAAACAAAAATGAAGGCAAAAAGAAAAACCTAAGTTCCCCCCAAAACTGCTTCCACAGGATTCAACCGGTGAACTGATCGCTGGCCTCTTTCAAAGTAGACATTTTGGCAGTTTCCCTGGTCTGGAGCGTCCAGCTGTGTGCTAACACAACGCCGAGAGGGCAAGACACAAGCAACAGTAGCAACATCAGTAGCAGTAGCTTCAGTAGCAGTAGCTACAGTAGCAACAGTAGCCGCACAGCAAATTTACCGCAGGGGTCCGAACGCAGCTGAATGGACCGGGAACTCCTCTGTACACCAGATTATTCTAGAGACAAATGTGAGGACGCCTCGGGCTGATACTGGGTCACGTGACGGGACGATGTTCCTAAACACAGCAGCAAATCTGCATCAAAAAGAGTAAAAGTATAAAGGTTTTGGAGAGGCCCAGTCAACGTCGAGACCTCAAGGCGACCTTGAGACCTTGTGAGTTAGCAGATACGCTGTGAAGAAGACTGGACCAGAATTTCTCCACAGTACCAGTAAAGTCATCTTCGTCACCGTTTAAGAATCCACAGCCGGTCAGATGTAATTTGACAACCCTTAGCAAGACGTCTAGGTGCCTGACCCGAACCAACGAGGTGTCAGGAAAACCAGAGGAACTGAGAATTAACAATGGATTCATGAGGATAAGGACGGAAATGGTTGTTCAAGGACGGTCTTTGATGTTGAGCGGTTCTGTAATGTTCCTCCAAACCCCCCCCCTCCTCCACAATGGCGCTTGCAGGTTCCCCTCTAATACCATGACCATGGGACCATGACGAAAGCACAGAGGTCACCTCGCCCGGCCGGCCGTATCCACTCACTTCACTAAGACTCTCCCTGGTAAAACGGGCCTGATACCGACGGCGTCCAGAGGCAGTCCCTTCTGGATCTGCCGG
Source organism: Hirundichthys speculiger (assembly GCA_018398805.1). Lineage (NCBI taxonomy): Eukaryota > Metazoa > Chordata > Actinopteri > Beloniformes > Exocoetidae > Hirundichthys > Hirundichthys speculiger. The sequence goes on along the minus strand of JAGFBZ010002576.1, from coordinate 30,972 downwards.
TACCGGCCCTTGCAAATCAGAGTCAAGTCCAGTGGAGGAAAAGAATCGGGCTGGCCCGGCCGTGGCTGACCATCCTCGGAGTCCGGATGACCGTCGGAACCAGCTGCCGGTCCAGCTGGTTCCGCCTGGCCGGCTCCAGCAGGGATGAGTCCTCCACCAGCTTCACGTCAGTCTCAACTCTGCCGCTGCACCACGGACGGCTCTGTTAAAACCGAAACTCCTCCGGTCGTTAACCGGACGAGCTTCAACAACAAGTGGAAACTGTTTTATGCCCCCCTTCCCCCGCTTTTTTAAAAACTTGTCTTCCACTGACATGCAAAAAGTCAAGTAACAGAAGAGCAGATAAATCATTGTCCGTGATGTTTGAGTCACCAAAGTCTTTTTGGCATGTTTGGACCTAGAAATATTGTACCTTTACTACGTCTTCAGTTCAGCTCTAGTTTTCTCTATGTCTATTTTGTATGTATACAGCAAAAATGATAGATTTTTTTTATTAAATTATATATCTCTGTCTTTATATATATTCATTTATGCATCATATATTAAATCGTATTTACATTGTAAAGACCAGCACTACTCGTTCCAAAAGAGGATTTATACAAATGGACACGTTACTCCTCTTTCCGTTGCCGCATCAGACCAAGGGAGCTTTTCTAAGAAACCGGTAGCAGCGGCGCCGCGGCACGTGCTCACCGCCGCCGACCTAGTGGACGTAGTAAAGCCAGTAGACCAGGTTGAAGAAGGTGAACGCGATTGGGAAGACCACCCGGGACCACTTGTCTATGGCGTTGACGTCCGTGAGGTCCGGGATCTTGACTTTGAGCTGAGAGGCTCTCCTCCTCAGGCGACTCTTCTTGTGTCCCATCGGTCGGTCGATGGCCGGTCGTCCGTACAGGTCCCGGCTGGTCATGGGCTTGCGATACTGTATGCTCGCGCTGTCGTAGGAGAACATGGTAGCCCGGGGGTCGTTGAGGGTGCTCATCATGTCCGGTCCGCCCATTTCGGTGGGCAGGTTGGTCAGGAGGATGTTGCTGTGAGGGTCGACCTGGAGAAGGAGGTCAAGAGACTGAATTAAAATCATTTTGGACTGTCCAAGATAACGCACACCAGAATTTTAAAGTCCAAACTGTTTATTGATGCAAATGCCTAATCAGCAGCTCAGCGAATGTAAGCCTGAAGACGTGGTCAAGACTACCTTCTGGAGTTCAAACGAAGCATCAGAATGGGAGGAAATTAGGTTTAAGTGACTTTGAAGATCGCAATGGTTGTTGATGCATGATTGCTGGTCTGACCCATCAATTGATCAATCATCTTCTGCTGACCAGGGGTCAGGGGTCTAACCCTAACCCTGTCTCCTGAACCACAGGGAATGACCCCAAGCTAGCCGAGAGATTGTCCTGGGTCCACCTCGAGACGTTCTCCCAGTCGGACATGCCCGAAACCGTTCCGTTGGGAAGCCCGAGGAGGCATCCTAACCAGATGCTTGAACCACCTCAGTGGAGGGAACCCAAGTACCACGAAAATAAAGTCCACTGGGTGGCAGCACCAGCTGCAGCTGGTCATTACGCAAAAGCTGCAAAGGTCTTAAAGAGGCTAACTCCCACCGGCTCGGAAGGCTTCAATTTAGCACCAGGGTAACCACGAAAGGAGAAGAATATCGACAAGCTGAACAATCCAAGGCCACGATCCAGTGAATCTGGCAAGGAACATCTCGTGATCCTGTCTACTTCTACTGGAATAACTGAAGGGAAGCCATGGAAAGGAGTAAACCCCGGACAAATGTGAGTTCTGCGCTCTTATACGTTATATGCTACAGTAGTCGGGTAGCCTCTCTGGTCCAACTCTGGTCCTCGAGGACAGGTGTCCTGCAGTCCCGCCTCAGTGGACCTGATTCAAATGAATGGGTTGTTAACGGTCTGGTGCAGACAAGCTGATGGTGATCAATTCATTTGAATCAGGTGTGTTGTGGCAGGAAAACATCTAAGACGTGCACGACAGCGGCCCTCCAGGACTGGGACCGCCCACCGCCGCTCTGTTGTAGCGGTGGAACGGTTTCCGGTATTACGGTAAAGCGCGGTAAAACTTCACTCGGCCATCAGTGCTGATGACTTTAACGAAGTTAAGAGATTTCAAACCTTTATGAGGAAAAAAAATTACAAACACCAAAATGAAGGACAGTCTTGACATTATTATAGTTAATTTTAGTTAACTTTATAAACACATAATACAGTTTCAGTTAGTTATCGTTTTTCAAAAAGCTCTCGTTTTTATTTTATTTCACGAAAATGTTTTTTCAATTCTAGTTTTTGTTATTTCGTTGGTTTTCGTTAATGATAATAACCTTGGTTCTTTGGGAGAAAAGGCTTTGCTGGTGCCAGAGGTCAGTGGAGACTGGTCAGACTGGTCAGACTGGTCTGAAGCGACGACCAGACTGAGCGCCGTCATGTCAGCCGAAGACACCAAGCTGAGGCTATAACTCACATTGGGTCACCAAAACTGCACAACACCAGATGGAAAAGAGAGTGAAAAACAAACAAAAAAAACAAAACTTATATATATTTCAATTTCTTCTGCCACATTTCAACGTTGGTTCAGATTAGGGATGTCCCGATCACGTTTTTTGGGTCCCGATCCGATTCCGATCTTTTAATTTTGATGATCGGCCGATTTCCGATTTTTTCCGATCCGATTTCACTTTTTTTGAGTGGGCAAACAGAGTTTAATTTCCTATGCATTTTATTTCCTGTGTACATTAATAAATAGGCCTGCATCCAAGCTGAGATTAATAGCTTTTATCATCTCATAAAATAAACAATAACTTATTTAAACACTCTTCCTTCTTTCTTTTTTGTTTGGAAGAATTATTATAAAACACATTTAGTTACAGAACAGTGACTGTTCAACAGTCTCAGTACTAAAGAACAAAGCACTTCCATTTAAATAGCAGCAGGTGAACTTGGCTAGCAGTTTAAGGCAATGAAAACACTAGCAGAAGTCTTTGCAATCAATGAAATCACATCAGAATAAAAATAACATAAAATATTAACTTCATTCAAGACCCGCTGCACATGTTCACGCACCTTTGTGTCCTTTGTCGTTCATGTAATGACGGGAACGAGGCTCGAGGTAATTAATGAGCCGGTTAAATGCCTTGTAAATGTGCTGGTCGTCCTCAGTAATACATTCCACGATTAGCTCGGTGATTTTTCTGTATTACTCCGAGTCTTTCGGGAGTTTCTTTCTTTTAAAAGTTTCACAGAGCGTTTGCTGCCGAAGCTGCGTGATCGGTGCTGCGTATTTTTTTAAGTGTCTGATTAAATTGGTGGTGTTGTAAACTCTCTTCTTACTTACCCATCATGATATCTCAGCCTTCCACACGTTTCAAGTCGCAGTCGAAGCGTCGGTCTTTGTAATTTTATAGCGCTGCCACACTGCTGACATTTTTGCTAAAGTTTAGCCTGACGCCGCCGGTCTTAAAACTTTTAAGGTGGATACAAGACAGCGCTGCTGGGAAACCTCATTTCAGTGCAAATTATTAAATGTATATAGTTTAAAAATTATTTTTGTTTGTGTAATATGATTACTTCATTAATTTGTGTTAATCAGGATCACTTTTTGAGGAAAAAAATAATGAAAAAAAGATCGGCGTGTTATAATAATGTTGATCGGCCGATCCGATCCACCTTAAATTTTTAAGATCGAAGGCCGATCCGATCAGGGGATCGGGACATCCCTAGTTCAGATTAGAACATTAATGCCTGAACCGAACCAGCCAGCGGTTCAGGCTGGCGGGTGGATGATTTCCTCGCACATTTAGGCCTTTTAGCACCAGCTGATTATCGGTTAAACACCATATCCTGCTTGAGTAAAGTTGCTGACCACATCTATGCCCTCTGAAATCTCAGTTCACCCGTTGCCTGATGGGTAATTACGCTCAGACGGCGGACCAGGCCACAAAGCTCGCATCATCTCAACTGTGCGCCGCTATCACGGTCGTACGGACAGAGATATCTGAGGAACATCCGTGTCGCTGTGAATTAAGGCAGTAGTAAAGTTAAAAGTGGATAACGGGACCCTTAAAGTCATTTGAAGATGTTTAGTGTGATCGTCCCTCTCTGCTGTGCCTCTTAAGCTCCTCCCCCCAGGAATAAAGCTCCTCCCCCCAGGAATAAAGCTCCTCCCCCCAGGAATCGCAGTCACGTCTGGAAGGGGAGGAGCTTCTGCTCGACTCTGATTGGATGTTCGTTAGCGCTCTGGGCGTTGCTGCCAACAGCTGAAGAGGTAGAAGTGAAAGTTGATTTTTATTCAAAGATCATCCTGCGCCGATGTTAGCGTGAAGTGACAGTTTGTGTAAATTTATTCTAATTCCAGTCACGTCTTTCTCGGCTCCTTAATTTAATCAGAGCTGTCATTCATTTTCTGTTAATTGTAAAGCTTTAAATAGCTGCTTTGTAATCGTTGGGAGACTTTGTAGTCAAACCGTTTATTTTGTCCTTTGTTTTGAAAATGGCTGACAGCCTCTTTAACTTCGCTTTACATTTAGTAGCTTTTGTGATTCCAGAAACAGAGACTATTTAAAACATTTCTCTCTCTCTTTTTTTTTTAAATACCTACACCTGACAGTCTTAAATTAGCTTTCAGTGAAAAAGCACTTCCTCTCTGCTGCCATTTTTATTCCAGAGTCCAGTTATTTAGGTTCAAAGACTATCAAATTCTAAAAGATTAAATGAGGACTAGCTGACTGGAGGTGAGGCCGATGATGTCACACCTGTTGTGGTGACCTTTGGGACCTTCAGTCAAATGCTCGTAGCCTTTACGCAGTGACTCAAGAGTCCTCGTTGTTTCTGGTTGCCCACCTGAACTGTGCTGCTCTCCAGCCGGCTCTTATTCTCGTTGTTGGACTTGGCCTTTTCTGCCGCCTTCTTCTGCAGGTGCGGTCCGCGGCCGAAGAAGATGTAGTTGACGAAGGCGTACTCCAACAAGGCCAGAAAGACGAAGACGAAGCAGCCCATGAGGTAAATGTCGATGGCCTTGACGTAGGGGATCTTGGGAAGAGTCTCCCTCAGATGGGTGTTGATGGTGGTCATGGTCAGCACGGTGGTGATACCTGCCGGCGGAACCGAGAGGTCAGATTCAGACATTTAATTCAGTTCGGTTGGATTTGGTTCAACACAAATTCACAAAAGAAAAAACATCTCAGGGTGCGTTACACAGAAAGGAAACCGGTTCAGTGAAGCTCAATTAAACTCCAACCAACTCCTCCTGCTCTCTACTGAAGACCTCCAGGTGCTCGAGGTCCGCCTCGGCACCCAGGGAGGTGTCCAGGGGGCACCTGAACCAGACGGACTCAGGTAGACCGGAGCCAGGCGAGCGTCTGGTGGTCGGGCCTCTGCCCATGTGGTTCTGGGCGGGCTCGGCTCGAACAAGCCACAAGGGTTTGCCCTCCCGTGGGGTCACCACCTGTAGGACCCTCCATTTCTAAAACTGGCCCTTGCGACCTCGTAGAATTATATTCTAATCAAATCAAATTCAAATTCAAATTCAAAAATACTTTATTAATCCCCCAAGGGGGAAATTCAGGTTTCAGTACACCAGTTACTCTGGTGTACTGGGGGAGCTGCCGGCATCCAGCGCTCCTTTTCATGCCAGGTCCACGTGGTCCGAGTGCTAACTCCAGTTAACAGCCGTTAAAAAAAACAGTTAACAGCCGTTAGAACCAGTATATCTCCATAACGATGACCAGTGAGATATCTCCAGGTCAGAGGAGGAAACACCGATGAACCAGACCGTCTCCTCTGGGAAGACTGAGCTCCTTCAGTCCGGCGAGCGACGGAGCCGACCGTCCCAGAGCCTGGTTCATCATGCGGACCGGACCAGGCCGTTGTCGTCTCCCCCGGCGGTGCTGGGCCCCACCAGGTCACCAGACGGCCCCTGCCAGGTCAGCTGACCCATCCGGCGTGTAGACAGCTGGACGGGGGCAGCATGCCGCCGCCGCTACGTCGGGGGCTCGTCCCGGCTCGTGACGCTGCAGCCCGGATCCAGTGGCGGTGGTTGCCGCGGGTAGCAGTTCAGGGCTGCTTAGCTTAGCTTTCCTGAACCGGCCTCCAGCGCACCGTCCGTGTCTCCACCAGCCACAAGAGGACCGATCCGCCCCCTGCAGACAGTATGTAGACATCCGACCGCAGATCACCACAAACCGGGACAAACTGGAGCGTCCAGCGTCCAGCGTCGCAGGGATAAGTCCCGGAGCAGCAGCGAGTAGCCTCCATGCCAGGCGTCGTCCGGGCAACAAGGGTCAACAAATTCATTCCAATTCAAATTTATATTTGAATATCAATTTGTAAACAGGAACCAAACGGATGACATCGTGAAGCAGCTGGGATGAGAACCATTGGAAGGAATGATCCTCTGTTGGGAAAGGGACCACCCACTCCAGGTTGGGAAGAAGTTGCTGCCTCAGGTGGAGGAGGTTAAGTATCTACTGGTCCATTGTGTTGAGGTGAACCCAACTGAAAGGCGAAATCTGGTCAGGATACCTGCCAAACAGTTAGTTATATCCCACTGGACGAGACTTTTAGAGAATCCCATGAGTCTCCTGGGACATGTCTCTCAGTCGAAGGTCCGTAGGAGGTGGCCGACACCTGGTTATGGATGAACGGTCCCCTAGACCTGCCTTTCTCAACCGGGGTGTCGCGGCACACTGGGGTGTCATCAAAAAAATGTTCTGACATCTCATCTACAGTGGTACCTCTACTTACAAACGTTTCTACATACGAAATTTTCAGGTTACAAAACGCCTCAACGGGAAAATATTGCCTCTCGTTACGAAAGAAATTTCAGGACAGTAAAGTCATAAATCCAGTAGCGCTGCTACTACTCGCAGCTCCCAGAGTTTACTGAACGTAAACATAGCTGTCGGCTCTGTATCTCTGTTTGAAAGCGGTGCGTCTAAGCTGCTCTGCCATTGGCTATCACTTAGCATCTTCCTGGCATCCCATTGGCTATCGCTTAGCATCTTCCTGGCATCCCATTGGCTATCGCTTAGCATCGTCCTGGCATCCTATTAGCTAGGAGGGCCCCTCGTCTGTATGAGTGTAACCCAGCAACCAGGTAAACAAACAATTTTTACCTCCACCAAGGAGGTTATGTTTTTACCAGGCGTTTATTTGTTGTCTGTGTTCAAGATAACTATAAAAGTTATTGATGATTTTGAGTTGTCAGAAATGTGAAAAGGAAGAACTGATTTCATTTTGGTTCTGATCCGGAAGAAATCCTGGATTCTGGATCACTTTCAAATTTTCAATAATTGTTCCGCTTAGTGGAGGTCTGAGCTCTCTGAGTGCTTTTCTAGTTCTAACATGTATTTCTTACAGGTTTTTATGTCATTTCATGTATTATTTATAATTCATATAAATAAATTGAAAAGATAAATGTAATTAAATTTTGTGGGGTTTGGAACAGATTAGAACATTTACATGGAAAACGCGTCTCTACTTAAAAAATTTTCAGGTTCTGAAACTACTTCCAGAACCAATTAATTTCGTAAGTAGAGGTACCACTGTATAAATATATGAATGCACACATAAATACATACTTTTAACCTGTAAATGAATAAATAAATAAATAAATAAATAAGATACATAATTGGACATTGGACATTGGAATAATAAAAATATGTCTCACATGTCCATTTCCCAATGTTAACAACGTCAGTACGGGGTCAGCGTAAGGTCAACGTGACTGCCCAGTTAGCTTACGTCGTAATATCATTTAACCGCTGGAATTTTATTTCACAGATAGCAAAGAGAACTTTTTAGCAGCATCATGGATGGTTTTCTAAAAAGAAAAGATCACAGAGGAGCCGACTTCTTCATCAAGCCTTCATCCACCAGCTCTGAATCTGCTCCATAGCTACCAAAGCTAGCTGCTAGCGATAAGGCTAAAAAGAGGCAATACAAGGATGATGGATGGAAGCAAGCACATCACGGATGAAAAGGAGCTTTCCTGCTGAGGCCTACTCTGGTGCAGTTATCCTGTTCAGCTTATTTTAACTAAATAAACGGGACGGATGCATTTACAGTGTGGCTTTGGATTATATTTTACTCTGGGGTGTCGTGATATTTTATTCACTTTTGAACGGTGTCGTGACTGAAAACAGGTTAAGAGGCTGCTGTAGAGCAGGGGTCTCCAACTGCTGCACCTGATTCACCTGAACGGGTCATTAACGGGTCATTAACAGACCCGGATGATGAGCTGATGGTGATGACTCTCCAGGACCGGGGTTGAACATCCTGCCGTAGACCGCTGGATGATTTAATACCAGGTGTAAAAAGACCGTCTGCATCCTACTGAAAAATGAACCGAAAGCGGTTCAACCTTTGACATCATCCTGTAAAATCTTAAGTGGTTATGATGAAGTGGCGCCGCTGTGCTTCAACCCTAAATGAAGACTAATGGCTGAAATAAAGACTCGGCCTTGGACTCGATGCGCCTTCATCGTCCGTTCACAGAGACAAAACCCGCCTTTGTTGTGAGAAGGAGATTAATGGTTTATTCGTATAAATGCTCAAACGGTCATTTTATTGGACCACCTTGGTCTCTGATTGCAGTCACTGTGGCATCGTTTTGACACGCTTATGCAACGCTTTAACATTTAGTTTGTTCCCATGATGGCGAGGTCTCCTCCAGGACATCCCAAAGGTTCTGAACAGGGTCTCAACTCAACCCAACTACAATACGATGCTCGATACTCGGCTCACGATACGATATATATCGATATTCATCTTACAATACATTTACATCATTTTCTGAAAGATTTTAAAGGGACAAAGTGATTTTGGTGACATCTTCTGAGTGTTCCAATGACTTTGTTTGAATTAATTGAACTAAAAGCATCACTCTCCACGGTTACATGATGTTTTTTAATTCTGAATTAATTATTCCGAATTAAATAATTCAGAATTAAACTATTTTCCTCCGAGTTTACATGGAAATAGTAATTTTCAATTGTTGTTTGACCGGCTTTATCCAATTCAGCGTCAGGTCTGGGGGTTGTGAAGGTTTCTGATTGGATGGGGGGGGGGGGGGGGGGGGGGGGGGGGGTCTTTACGTATTTTCGTCTACCGGAAAACAACAAACTTACTCGATGAGCAACAACATGGAGGACTACATTATTAGCATCCTTTTGGGATTTGTTTTGATTTTATTTTTGAAGCAGCAGCATGACAACATCATGTCGATATTGTTTTGTTTCAAAAACAAGCCCAGCGCGGAATATTAGCGTCATGGCGACAGGCGGGCAAGAGAACTAGCATGCACAGAATGAGTGTTTACATGACCGCGGAATTAATCTATTCAGATTTAAAATCAGAATAAACCAGCCACTTACTTCAGAATTAAGTTTAATTCAGAATGGACATTTTCATTCAGAATTAGGTGTTTACGTGGTAATTTTTAATTATTTTAAATCGGATTTAATTTTAATTCTGAATTAAAGAGGAATTAAATTTCAGGCAGCTTAAAAGATGTGTTGAGAAAAATAGTTTCATTTATTTAAACAGTGCAAATTGTTGCTTTCAAGCTTTTAAAGGTTTAGAAAGAAGTTTAGAATATCGATACCTGCAGTTGAAAAATCGATACTCGATAAAATATCGATATATATCGCAGAATCGATAAAATCGCTCAGTCCTAGTCTCAACGACAAAACGCCAGATGATGAAAACATTCAGATTGTTCCAGTCCAGAACTTCAGTCCAGGACCGGGTTTACGGTCCCGTTAAGGTCCATCAAACACACACGGCGAGGCGGCAAACTTTCATTTTTAATCTCTGACAAACTACGGACGCGTGTCGACCAAATGAAGCATCCTTCGGGTCGAGAGCAGAACCGAGGCTGAAGACAGGAAACCAGACGATGGAGCAGAGCTGGAGGCCCGGATCCCAGACCAGCCGGTGCTGATGCTGCAGAACAACACTCGGCACCGAGCAGGTCCGATCGGCCCGGTTCAGATTAGACAGTCAGTAACGGGCTCAGGACGATCGGACCAGCCGGTGCTGATGCTGCAGAACAACACTCGGCACCGAGCAGGTCCGATCGGCCCGGTTCAGATCAGACAGTCAGTAACGGGCTCAGGACGATCTGACCAGCCGGTGCTGATACTGCAGAACAACACTCGGCACCGAGCAGGTCCGATCGGCCCGGTTCAGATTAGACAGTCAGTAACGGGCTCAGGACGATCGGACCAGCCGGTGCTGATGCTGCAGAACAATACTCGGTACCGAGCAGGTCCGATCGTCCCGGTTCAGATCAGACATTCAGTAACGGGCTCAGGACCATCGGACCAGCCGATGCTGATGCTGCAGAACAACACTCGGCACCGAGCAGGTCCGATCGGCCCGGTTCAGATTAGACAGTCAGTAACGGGCTCAGGACCATCGGACCAGCCGGTGCTGATGCTGCAGAACAACACTCGGCACCGAGCAGGTCCGATCGGCCCGGTTCAGCTCAGACAGTCAGTAACGGGCTCAGTAAACGGACCAGCTGGTGCTGATGCTGCAGAACAACACTCGGCACCGAGCAGGTCCGATCGCCCGTCAGTCAGCAGTCAGATCAGAGTCAGTCAGACAGTCAGTAACGGGCTCAGTAAACGGGTGAGCTGATGATCTGAATTTGACGTCTCATGAAAACAGACCAACTGGTTTTTTTTTTTTTGTAATTTGATCCTGATGAATCCTGACACGACGTCTGTTCCACCAGTGAAGAAATAAATAAATGTAACTGGTTATTAAGGATATTGTGTTCGTCTGCTGACCTCACTCTTCCTGCTGCTGAGCCTCGACCCGTCTTCCTGGTGGTTCAGCAGAGTGAGCGGGGAGCAGGGGGACCTGATTGTGCTGATTAGTGTGAACGTGGATCAAAGCTACATTAACTTGGACCTTTAGCTGACCTCCGATCAGAATCGCTAAATGTTTCGACCACATTTCTTCCCGGAAGATGATCGTCACGGTCCGTCAAGATCTGGATCATGTGTTGGAGACTTCTCGTTTCCTTGATGGGAGACTGAATCAAAGTGAAGATTTAATTCAATTTGGGATGCTTTCAAAGAATTTGTTATACAGTGATCCCTTATTTTTCCCGGTTAATGGGGACCGGCGCCCCCCGCCCCGCGAAAATCAAAATCCGCGAACTGGAGCCGGAGCCCCCCGAGCCTAAATAAAGTGTTTAAAATATATTTAAAAACCGCAAAAAAGTAGCGAAACAAGACAAAGTCTCAACTGTGGTCTTTCTGTTTCCTTCACAGCCTCTGGTCTCTGAACCGTAGTAAACAAACCGCTGCTATTGTGCTATTTTTGGCTCGTAATTAGCGGCTAACACGCTAACAACAACAAATGAAAAAGTCCGGTTGGAACGCTTTATTCTGGCACTGCAGGAACTTGTAAAATCACACAGGTTGTGTTGTTGGGCTCCTACACTACATTACCCATAAGGCCACACCATTACCCATAAGGCCACCTTCTTAAAGGGGCCATGCTGGCTCACATTTCGTTGCTGTGAGAGAACACGCTCAACATCCTGTGATGTTTCCGTGATTTTTTTCTTGATTTTTTTTATCATATTATATATTTCTGAAAAATCTGTGAATAACTAAAACCGCAGAACTTAAAGAGCGAATTCGCGAGGGATCACTGTATCCTGAACTCCATTAAAAATGATTATAATAAACTAAATTTAACTGGAATTTAATTAGATTAAAATGTGACCGAATACAGGAGAATTTGTGCCCTGAGATTAGTTATTTTATATTTGGTGAAACACAAATAAATTGATTTGAACTTAAATTAACACATCTGTAGTAAGTAAATCCCACTGAGCTCAGTAATGAATCTGTAAAAGAGTGACTGACCCAAGGCGACTCTGGCGGCCGAGGCGTCGTAGTTTATCCAGAAGGAGACCCAGGACAGGATGGTGATCAGGATGGAGGGCATGTAGGTTTGCAGGATGAAGTAGCCGATGTTCCTCTTCAGCTTGAAGCTCAGCGACAGACGTGGGTACGAACCTGCAGGAGAGCAGCGTCCATGAAGTCCCACCAAACAGCTTTTAAACATCTCTGTACCGGCTGGATGTAAATTCGCTTCCAGGGCGCACTAGAACTAATTTATTATCCTTAAGAGAAAAAAACCCAAACATCATCCTTAAATGTTTATATGTGTGATTCTGTGTTGTTGTGTTGCAGTTTACCTTCCTCTTGTGTTTGGGTCGCCACCGACCCGTTTTAGTTTTTAAATACATCAAAGATTCACTTAAAATTAGTTTATCGGATCAAGACTTTTTGAGTTTGTCAGGAATCTCAATTTCAACAAAATTAAACAAAAAATGTTTTTTTTTTTTTTACTACATTTTAAAATCCTCTGTTTGAAATTATGTCGTTTGTGGTTTTAGGGTTGGTTTCGACCCGGTTACATAAATATATTATAAAGCAATAATTAGAGATTAGTGAGCTTCAGGGGAAGCTTATCAGTCAAGTATAACTGCTAAAAAACGGGCATCTCCAGGTGACTTCACTCACCTGACCTGCAGAGGGCGCACCTCCAATTTACAGCGCGCAAAAATGAAAAGAAGATTTACGGTGAGTGAAGTTCTACATAATATTTTTGGAGAAAATATAGGCGAAGTATGTTTTACTCCGATTTAGCTTATTTAGCTATTAGTTTTGGAAGTAATAATTGATTTCTATTGATTTGATTTGTTTGATTGGTTGTTGTTTGTTTCTTTGAACTTGTAAATTATTAGTTTGTGTTATGACCTCTTCTGTGTTTCAATATGTTTATATTAAAAGTACTATTGCAGTCAAAGTGTTTTTGTTTTTTTTTGCCATTTCTTGAAGAAAATATATCCGGGTTGAAACCGACCCCTAACACCATAGATGTTACTATAGTTATTCATTTTAAAATGAAAAAATGTGTTCTATACCCCTCAGTAATATTCAGGAAACACAACAACCTTTTATTTATTTACAGGATTCTCTTGAGGTTAATTTTTCTTTTTTTTAAAATGAAATCGAGAGGTATACTGATAAAAATAAAAGGCCCAGAAACACCAAAAAATATTAAACCCAACATTTTCATGGATAAGGAAGCCTAACAAGATAAACAAATGATATGTTATTGTTTTTAGTGTACTTTTAAATCTGATTTAAGACACGGGTCGAAACCGACCCGTTAACCCCGGGGACGGTTACAGAAAGCTAACACAGGAGGAAGGTTAAAGGCAGGGTAAGCAATTTCTGGGTGTTTATATCTGAAGCAAACAATAAAGGGAAACGCTGAGAGCTGCTCGCCTCATGTGTGTCGCCTTTTGTCTTGTGTGGACCCTCGCGGTCTCGACAGCCGTGATAAACCACGACCGCCCTGTGAGCGCGCGGCGCTAACTGGCGTGTTCGCTGCCTGTTTAGACACGTCACTCAAGAAAGCAGCTCTTTCATGCAACGGTTAAAACGACACGTTTGAAAGGAAGAAGCTGAAAATCTTGTTACTGACTGCACCAGTCGGTCACTGTTGGTGTGTGTGATGGTTACCTGTGGCAAACACAGCCTTCTTGGAGAGCGTTTGGTAGTCTATGATGGAGAACTGGGGCAGCTCGATGTTCTCCACGCCGGTGACCGAGCCTTCGTTGCTTCCTCCCTGCCAGTAGAACTCAATGTCGTCGGTGGTGTATCCATCTGAGGGAAGCAGGCCAATGCAAGTTAGAGCAGGACTGAGTCTGGATGAGGCACGTCTGGATGGAGTTAGAGCCACCAATCACCAATGACCACCAATGATGACCACCAATGAACCACCAATGAACCACCACCAATGCAATCCACCAATGAACCCACCAATGAGCCACCAATGAACCACCAATGAATAGCCACCAATGACCACCAATGAAACCACCAATGATCCACCAATGAGCCACCATGAACCACCAATGACCACCAATGAGCCACCAATGACCACCAATGCCACCAAACCACCAATGAGCCACCAATGAACCACCAATGATCCACCAATGCCACCAATCCACCAATGAGCCACCAATGCCACCAATGAGCCACCAATGAGCCACCAATGACCACCACCAATGAACCACCAATGATCCACCAATGAGCCACCAATGACCACCAATGACCACCAATCCACCAATGAACCACCAATGACCACCAATGAGCCACCAATGAGCCACCAATGAGCCACCAATGACCACCAATGAGCCACCAATGATGCCACCAATGATCCACCAATGACCACCAATGAACCACCAATGAATACCACCAATGAACCACCAATGAGACCACCAATGAGCCACCAATGAACCACCAATGATCCACCAATGAGCCACCAATGTCCACCACCACCAATGACCACCATGAACCACCAATGATCCACCAATGAGCCACCAATGAACCACCAATGAACCACCAATGATCCACCAATGAACCACCAATGATCCACCAATGAGCCCCAATGAACCACCAATGAGTCACCAATGAGCCACCAATGCACCACCAATGATCCACCAATGAATCACCAATGATCCACCAATGAACCACCAATGAACCACCAATGATCCACCAATGAACCACCAATGATCCACCAATGAACCACCAATGAGTCACCAATGAACCACCAATGCACCACCAATGATCCACCAATGAACCACCAATGAACCACCAATGATCCACCAATGAGCCGCCAATGAACCACCAATGCACCACCAATGCACCACCAATGAGCCACCAATGAACCACCAATGCACCACCAATGATCCACCAATGAACCACCAATGAACCACCAATGGCTCCCTCTGCCGTGCCACTCCTGAGGGATCATCCCGGTCCAAACCATGATGCTCCCTCTGCCGTGCCACGCCTGAGCTAGGCACAAGAAGTAAACCAAAGGAGACCCGAACTGCCGCCTCGCAGCTGGTGGAGCGTCCGCAGAGTGATGCAAACAACAACACACAGGTACCGGTGACACCGACACCGTCTCTGGCACCGGTACCGGTGCCAGAGACGGTGTCGGTGTCACTGGATCGTTCGTCTTTCAGACGATAAATAAAACCGCCACTAATCCTCTAACCCTCGCCGGACCTCCTCCAGTCCCTCACAGGCTGAACTGGACCGACAACAAAGCCACCTGGCAGGTGTCTGGGCTGCGGTCCTGAGCCAGAACCGGAGCGAGACCCCCCCCCCCCCCCCCCCTCAGTAATTAGACGCGTTTAATTGGGTCAGCCAGTCTTCCCTTCTCAAGAGCTCTTATCTCCAGGCAGCTGCAGGATTTCTGGGAATTAATGGCTTATCATGAGAGGAAGAGCTTCATTAAGATTTTACCCCACTTTCTCATCCGTTTTCCGTACGTGAGAAGAAAAAATGTGTCGATTTACGTGGACGGGGGGGGGGGGGGGGGGGGGCTGGCAGGACCGTGAAGCGCCTGAAATCTCGTCATTTTTGGATTTTCATCAGTTTTCTTATTCTCAGATCTGTTCTCGACGATTAACTGGAACATTTTTTTACAGCTTGGATCTTTTTGTGACTGTTTACTGGATTTGAATCAACAACCGCTGGAAGAACTTCACCCACAGGTGGCGCTGCAGGGATGAAGTCTGTGGGTTCATCCATTAAAGCAGCTGCGAAGAACATTTCCAGATTAACGACATCGTGACTGTTCGTTTAGCAAAAACAGACTCATGTGGGCAACGCCAAGTACCACCTTCCAGCTTCCACTGCCAGACGGGTGCTGATCACCATCAGACCTCCAGGTGTTCTGGCAGATACCTGGTCTGGAGCCCTCAGGTGTTAACACAACGCCACAAGGGAAAGACACCGGCAGTGGTCTGAGAGCAAAGGAGCTGTTGCTGCCCGTCAGTCTGGAGACGGTTATGAGTAGGGGTGAGTATTGGCAAGGACCTACGATATTATCACAATATCGCGATATCACGATATATTGCGATATTCTACCCATTTAATATCAAAATTAAAAGTAGAAAAATCAAGTTGCTGTATATGTTCATCAGATGATATTGATCAAACTGAGTCAAAGCTATTTGCTTCAAGACAACCTATTTATTGTTTATTATTAGTGTTTCTGGACATTTAAGTGAATGAATTAATTTTCCTAAAAAAATCAATATTAGGAGCTGAAAGATCGATATTAAATCGGGCGGCCGAAAATCACGATATATCGCCAAATTGATTTTTTTTCACAACCTTAGTTATGAGAGCTTCTCCAAACCATTTGGAGTTCGGCGTTAGACAGCGAGTATTCAGAAGAGTATTCATGAAAAACGTTTTAGATAGATGGGCGTGGATGTTACAACTATTTCCCCCCCCCCCCCCCCCCCCCCCCCCCCCCCCCCAGAGTTAGGCGACAACAGATCTGTCTCAGAGCCTCCAGGCCTCTTTGAGAATGTTAAAGACGAAAGTCCACGACAGCACAGTTGTTTGTCCGGACCTTTTTCCAGGAGAAAAACTTCCTCTAGCTACGATAGGGATGTAACGATATCTCGATTATAGTGACCAAATTATCACGGTTTACGATATTATCGTGATATTCTCAATTGCTGTACAAATCTCTAAAAAAAACGTACATTTCAATAATTTTACAAAATCTTGTGATTTTCTTGAAGCCAGAAGCCAAAATCTTATCAAAATGAAACTTTCACATTAAACGGAGAAACAACTGGCGCAGAAAGAGTTTTTATTTTAAATGAACAAAATAAATAACAGGAACAAAGTTGATTTGTCTGGTGCAAATTTGAATAAACACTTTAACAACCATAGTAGGTCAAAATATGCAAACAATTATCAGGAACAAAAATTATAGTGAAGTTTAAATGAAATAAACTTTGGACTTTAATCTGAACCTTAAATACGTATAAATGTGTAAATAAAGAAACAGTTGTTTAGGAGCCAAATATGTTGTTCTGAATTGTAGTTCACTCTGTGTGTCTGTGGGTGTCGCTGTGTTGTTACCTGAGGGTCAGGTATAAAGCTAGCTGCCTGTTATTGGTTACCTGTTTGACCGCTGTGGCGCTAACTGCCGGCGTTATGGTTGTCGGATCAGTTAATGGAATAAATTAATATTTTAACTGCATCAGAAGAACATCGTTCCGGTCCTTTTTCGATCAACACGCAACGGTAACGTTTACGAAATGCGAGTTAGCGAAGCGCGTCAACCAGGTTACTCTACGAAGAACATCGTTCCGGTCATTTTTCAATGTCATTTTTCAATGTACTGCATGCTATCACCACTTTCCGCCATGCTAACGTTACGATGCCGATGTTACAAGCTACAAATTCACACGAGACACAGTTGCTCGCAGGATGAGGCTGATATTATCCTGGTAATCGACCGTGATAATAAGATGAAGTCAAACATAAACGGTAATCGTTATCCCGTAAAATTTTACTGCGCTTTACCGTAATACCGGTAACCGTTCCATCCCTGGTCTACCAACAACATGGACTGAGGTTCTCTGAACAGAAGCAGACTCCTGGTCCAATGAGACCAGAGTCTCCTCTGGACCTCAGCGCTGTTCTCAGCTTTGGACCCGGGCCGTCAGTCTCAGTACGCCGCCGTTCACTGAGCTTCTGCTGAAACGGTCCCGACACAGATGTTCCATCATCTCTAGGTTCGGAAACGCCTCTGAGACCCAGAAGAAGACGGGAAGACGGGAATAACTGCTGCGATCTACTAAATTTAGAAAATATTTACAGGGATGACGTCGCGAACGGGTCGAGACCAGAAGAAGACGAGGACTGGTTCGGCCCGTTTTTAACTCCACGTCAAACTTCCCGGCGCGGACTGATGATGTGATGCCAGCTGGTCCATGTCGGCTTTTGATTTGACCTGAAAGCGCGTGTGCGTTCGGACGCTGCGCGGAAACTTCAAGCAGCACCTAACACCCCCACTGCTGAGCACGGTGGTGGACGGGTCATGATCTGGACCTGGGCACCTGCACAGGTGCCACCTGGACACAAGCAGGGCTGGATGAGATGATTAACGGGCGAAACCAACAAACCCGGAAACTGTTTGGACCACGCCCACCTAGTCTCAGTGTCTCTTCCTTGATTTAGCTCATGCTAAGCTGCGATGCTACCTGGAGAAGACCCTGGAGGTCTTCACAGTCACCGTCTGGGACCTGAACGGACGACGCCCCCTGACCCGGATTCATCATCGCCAATTCTGAACACGTCAACCAGAGAGAAACGGTTGAACATCGGAGAAAACCGCATCCGGGCCATTTCACTCAGCGCCAACCGTACCGACACATTTCAGTTAACAACAATCCATGAACAAGTGGTACAAGTGGTGAACTTCACGGTCCAAGTACAGATGATTCATCTTCTCCTTCAGACATGTCTACCGCGGACCTGGTGGATGGAGGACATACTGACCTCCACCAGTACTATGACCTGCTGGACCTCCATCAGTACTATGACCTGCTGGACCTCCATCGGTACTTGGACCTGCTGGACCTCCATCGGTACTTGGACCTGGTGGACCTCCATCGGTACTTGGACCTGCTGGACCTCCATCGGTACTTGGACCTGCTGGACCTCCATCGGTACTTGGACCTGGTGGACCTCCATCGGTACTTGCACCTGCTGGACCTCCATCGGTACTTGGACCTGGTGGACCTCCATTGGTACTTGGACCTGGTGGACCTCCATCAGTACTATGACCTGCTGGACCTCCATCGGTACTTGGACCTGGTGGACCTCCATTGGTACTTGGACCTGGTGGACCTCCACTGGAACTAGGACCTTTTGGACTTCCATCGGTACATGGACCTGGTGGACCTCCATCGGTATTTAGACCTGGTGAACCTTCACTGGAACTTGGACCTGCTGGACCTCCAACGGTACTTGGACCTGGTGGACCTCCATCGGTACTTGGACCTGGTGGACCTTCATCGGCACTTGGACCTGCTGGACCTCCATCGGTACTTGGACCTGGTGGACCTCCATCAGTACTTGGACCTGCTGGACCTCCATCGGTACTTGGACCTGCTGGACCTTCATCGGCACTTGGACCTGCTGGACCTCCATCGGTACTTGGACCTGGTGGACCTCCACTGGAACCTGGACCTGCTGGACCTCCATCAGTACTTGGACCTGCTGGACCTCCACCAGTACTTGGACCTGGTGGATCTCCATCAGTACTTGAACCTGATGGGCCTCCGCTGGAACTTGGACCTGCTAGACCTCCATCAGTACTTGAGCCTGATGGGCCTCCACTGGAACTTGGACCTGCTAGACCTCCATCAGTACTTGGACCTGCTGGACCTCCATCAGTACTTGGACTTGCTGGACCTTCATCGGCACTTGGACCTGCTGGACCTCCATCGGTACTTGGACCTGGTGGACCTCCATCGGTACTTGGACCTGCTAGACCTCCATCAGTACTTGGACCTGCTGGACCTCCATCAGTACTGGGACCTGCTGGACCTCCATCGGTACTTGGACCTGGTGGACCTCCATCGGTACTTGGACCTGGTGGACCTCCACTGGAACTAGGACCTTTTGGACTTCCATCAGTACATGGACCTGGTGGATCTCCATCGGTACATGGACCTGGTGGACCTCCATCGGTACTCAGACCTGCTGGACCTCCATCAGTACTTGGACCTGCTGGACCTCCATCACTACTTGGACCTGCTGGACCTTCATCGGCACTTGGACCTGCTGGACCTCCATCGGTACTTGGACCTGGTGGACCTCCATCGGTACTTGGACCTGCTAGACCTCCATCAGTACTTGGACCTGGTGGACCTCCATCAGTACTTGGACCTGCTGGACCTCCATCAGTACTTGGACCTGCTAGACCTCCATCAGTACTAGGACCTGCTGGACCTCCATCGGTACTAGGACCTGCTGGACCTCCATCGGTACTTGGACCTGGTGGAGGTCTGGGCACATGGAGCTAGTTGACTGTTGGCTGTCTGGTAAGTCATCCTGGAAGAGTCCACGCCTACCTGGAGGAGCCAGTTGGTCCGGCTGATGAGCGAGACGCCATCTTCTGGTTGGCGCTGGTAGGCCCTTTAGCCGTGGGCTTGGGTAGGCCCCGCCTCCCTACTGAGCCGAGCTCCATCTCCAGACCGACTCACAGCTGCTCAGTTATCAGCACAACAAGCCAGATCATCTCTGAAGAAGTACTGTACCTGAACTACTACGAGTACTGGCTGCTCCACGTCCTTCTGTAGAGCCCCATGAACAGTAAAACACATCAAAAAGCACATGCCAGGTACACGCCAGGTACGCGCCAGGTACACGCCAGGCAACGGTCATGAGCCGTCTTTCCCACGGCTGCACGGTTTTCATACGTACGTATGATTTATGCATCTGGCTGCAGGTGGGAATGTGGCCGGCCGCCTCCGTTCAGACGTTTATGATGTGTGAGTGTTTAACAATTCATGGCGGCGTGGTGCATTATTCAGCCGGAGCGCTCCAGACGGCTCCGATCCAACAGGAAATGTCAGTTAGCATTAGCTGGCTGGAAGCGCCACGTGACCTCCGCGACCACAGAGGAAGTGGATTCTGACCCGCAGGACCGTGCAGGACGCGGAGGCCATTTACGGACGAGGAGCAGTTAAAACTTTTTAAAAGCTGGACGGACTCTAACAGCCCCAGTGTGACCGATAAGTCCGAGAGTTAATTAGCAATCGCATTAAAGTACGAGGAAGGTACGGGAGTGTCAGCGTGGGTTAAAACCGTTAACGGGATGCGCTGCTTTTGACTGGCAGCAGCTTGTTAGCGGCAACGGATGGCGGCGCATTGTTTTCTGCGTTTCTGCCTTCTTGGCAGTCCCAGTTCTTCCAGCGACGTTCGGCAACGCACTTTGCTTTTGAGCGTTTAAGCTCCGCGGTCCTTAAAAGAAGATCACGTCACGTTTCAGCGGGAATTAATTACTGCTCCTTTAAATTAGCCTAAAACGCCTATCCAAGACATACCCAAAGTAAATTGAAAGCTGTTCTTGAACCGTTTGTAGCACCTGGATGGTTCTGGTCTCTTTTGAAAGGTAACACTCTGAAGTTTTTCTCCCAACTGTCAGAATCACTGTAAGTGCTACTAGCATTGAGTAATCTAAGTTTGAACACACTGAAATATAAGTTTTTTTTTATTTCCCCCTGAATTTTTTTGGTAAACAGATGTCTGCAGATGAGTGCAGCTGTGACTTATTAGCTGGAAAACACAACGGGACCACAGCATGAAGCCTTACCTAGAGCAAGTTCAAATTTGATAACAATACCACTAAAAATGAGTATTTTACACATGTATGTGTAGGCGTTTCCAAAAATGGGCATTTGGAGACTCCAAAAGGACACTTGGATAAACATGGACACATACCTCGGATAAAAGTCATAACTGCCTTTTACAACACAGTAAACATAGCAAACTATTCACATATTTACACACATTTACAATTATAACCAATTACAGGTTATTTGCAGCATTTTTTACATAAACATAATTTCATAAATGACGCATTGACGCACGTTTTGACTGGGCTGCGTTACGCAGGTACTTCCTGGTTGTGGCTTTGGCTCCGCCCCCTGAAGCGACACATCGCTGTGTTCAGAATTTCATTGGCTATTCAATGCGCCAGTCATCAGCACGACTGGTTCTAACTGGCTCAGTTTTTACACGACACAATGGGGGCGTGGCTTCCTTTCAACGCTGGCCCTCATTGGCTGTTGTAGGCTGTGGGCGGGACAGGGACGCTGCTATATGGACGTATGAAGTTCTGGAATGTCGTCAGCTAATTTTTAAATGATGCAGCGGCTGTTTGTGGATATTTTCTGGTATAATAATGACTTTTGGACTAAATACTTTACTGGATTGAATCGACTGGACCTTTGTGAATGTAACCAGACCATTTTTGTGGGAACATTTTTGATCGGACGACTTCTATAAGGCTTCATTGGTAAGTTGCGTCAGTTTTGTAACTGTTTGTTTGTTTGTTTGTGGTGTGACACAGGCGTTGATTGTACCTGCCGTCATGATTTTACCCTGAAATGGTTTACATCGATTGAATCACAAGAATCTTAGCTTTCCAAAGATATGTCGCATGACTACCTCACGTAACATATGAGCTGTGTAAATCACGGTTTAGTTTTGTAAATTACGGAAATTGTCAGTTTGTGTCATTGCGGCAAAAACTTACAGCTCTCGATTTCCAGAGTGCAGTTCTGCTCGTCCAGAGGATACCTGCGCAGGTCCATCATGCAGGCAGCTGTGGTGGTGATCCTTGAAGAAAGAAGAAGAAGAAGAAGGAGGAGGATGACTCTTGGAGAAAATGCACGGACGGGTAATTAACTTCACACCACAGCAAACTCAGGATTTATATTTCAAAAACGAGCAAACGTTTCACTTCAAGTTGCTTTGGGGGAAACGCTTTAGTCTCTGGCTCAGAGCTCAGCCTCGATTCGTGTTTCTTTCCCTTAATTGCCTCTGCTGTCACGACTGCGCCCCCCCCCCCTTCTCAAAAGCCTTGTGTTCTATCTTAATTACGACTATGAGTAATTAAGACTTAACGGCGGAATCCAGGCAACCGGGTGAAACCTATGACTTCTCCCTCTTTGAAGTCTCGCATCCGGAGGAAGAAATGTTCCGGTTCAACGCGGAGTTGAACATTTAAACTGTTGGATGTAACAAATCTGCCAGCATGGCAGAAACAAAACAAAATAAAAAGAACAACCTTTGTGAGAACCATCATATAAAGCATGAGATCTTTTGCTCAAAATCTAAATTTCAAATTCAAAATTTAGACGCATGACATCACGGGAAAATTAAACGGAATCAATGAAGATGGTGGACCTTCACAGGCCCGGTTCATCCTTGGGTACGAGTTCCAGATGTTCCAGATGTCTGAAGGTCCCACGTTCATCTGTTCAAACAACAAAACTCTAGCATGAAGCAGCCGTCCCACCGCTCAGGAAGTAGGAGACTCCTGCGTCCAGAGATGGACGCGTTGTGGGCCGATGGACAAAATAACTACTGGAATCACAGTAGAAGACCTTCTAAAATCTGAGTAAAACCAGGAGGACGGCACCGTTATCTACGCTGAGAGGCGTCGCTCCAGAACCGACTTAACCGACGGATGTCCTGTGGTCTGATGACACTAAAATTTAGCTCTCTGGTCGTGGCGAGCGTCGTGTTTGGGGGTAAGAGGTAAGAGGAGTGACCCCAGCTGTGAAGCACGGCTGTGGCAGCATCATGATGTGGGAGGCCGGTACGCTGCACAACGTGGACAACATCACGAGGAACGATGACTCTGCAGACGTACCCCAGCGACGCCTCAAGACATCAGCCAAAAAATGTTCAAGCTGAGATGTGGCTGGGACCCTGTCCATCCAAAACCACTCCCCCCATTTAGACCCAGTTCCACCAGTACTGAAGGTACCAAAGGCACTGCGGCAGGGTGGGCTTTGTGCAACAACTCATACAGGACTGTCAACCGAGATAAACAACCAATGATTTCTTTGTATCGTAAGAGCAAAGGAACTAGGATTACTCGCTGGGGTGAGTATCACACCCCTCGCAATACGATACGTATCCGTTGCCCGGACGACGCCTGGCATGGAGGCTACTCGCTGCTGCTCCCGGACTGATCCCTGCAACGCTGGACGCTCCAGTTTGTCCCCGGTTTGTGGTGATCTGCGGTCGGTTGTCTACATCCTGTCTGCGGGGGGCGGATCGGTCCTCTTGTGGCTGGTGGAGACCTGCCGCCGCGGACATGGACGGTGTCGCTGGAGGCCGGTCCGGGAAAGTTAAGCTAAGTAGTCCTGAACTGCTACCCGCGGCAACCACCGCCACTGGATCCGGGCTGCAGCGTCACTGAGCCGGGACGGGCCCCCGACGTAGCGGCGGCGGCGGCGTGCTGCCCCCGTCCAGCTGTCTACACGCCGGATGGGTCAGCTGACCTGGCAGGGGCCGTCTGGTGACCTGGTGGGGCCCAGCACCGCCGGGGGAGACGACAACGGCCTGGTCCGGTCCGCATGATGAACCGGGCTCTGGGACGGTCGGCTCCGTCGCTCGCCGGACTGAATGGAGCTCGGTCTTCCCAGAGGAGACGGTCTGGTTCATCGGTGTTTCCTCCTCTGACCTGGAGATATCTCACTGGTCATCATTATGGAGATATACTGGTTCTAACGGCTGTTAACAGTTTTAACGGTTGTTAACTGTTTTAACGGATGTTAACTGGAGTTAGCACTCGGACTAGAGGTGTCCCGATCCGATATTCGGATCGGATCGGCCGCCGATATGAGCAAAAAATGCGGAACGGTATCAGATCGGCAAGCCCTAAAAATGCCGATCCAGACTCCCGATCCAGTTTTTTTCCAAAGTCCGTTCCGGGTTTTCCAGCGCACCGCGCAGCGCATTATTCAGATAACCCATTCCAGGTCTTGCTCTGTGTTTCCCTAATATCCGGTCCGCATTTTCCAGCACACCTTCAGGAGGAGCTCGAGTTGTCTCGCGCGGGAAACATAGCGGTTTGAGTGCCAGTGAGTCGCTAAATCACCAGAAAAAGTCGCTAGATTTGTCGCTAGTCGCTTTTTACAAATTAAGTCGGTAGGGGGGTCTGGAAAGTCGCTAGATATAGCGACGACAAAGTCGCTAAGTTGGCAAACACTGCTCTCTCTCTGTCGGGCACAGTGCACAGCCACAAACACCCCGCCCCCCCCGCGAGACAACTCAAGCTCCTCTCCAAACCCCCCCCCCCCTCCCCCCCCCGTTTGGGACGTTTGGGACGTTTGGGAATCGTGACAAACTGCCACTGAACAGTGTCAAAGCACAGGTACTAATGCTGTTAATAGACGGTTTAAACTCAGGTTGTGTTTGCTTAATACAATTAACAATATTATCTGCACTTATGGCTTGTAAAGCTGTGGTTTACTGATGCCATTTCTGTTTGTTATTTATCATTTTGTCTATTTTGTGTTGATTTGTTAAATAAATAGGTCCGTTTCTCGTTACCAACCAATGTGTATTATTCAAATGCACCTAATTCAGCTGGCTAGTTATTATCAGGAGTAAAACCCTATTCAGCATGAGTCTGACAACAAAGTCAGTTGGTTAAATGACTTAAAACTTTAATACATGCTCAGATAGGCCGGTATCGGTATCGGCAGATATCGGTATCGGATCGGAAGTACAAATAAATATCGGTATCAGATCGGAAGTTCAAAATGCTGGATCGGGACATCTCTAACTCGGACCACGGGACGGGGCATGAAAAGGAGCGCTGGACGCTAACAGCTCCTCTAGTACACCAGACGGTGTACTGAAACCTGAATTTCCCCCTTGGGGGATTAATAAAGTATTTTTGAATTTGAATTTGAATTTGAATACTTGGGTCACGATACAATATTATCACGATATCGCGATATATTGCGATATTCTACCCAGTTAATATCAAAATTAAAAGTAGAGATGAAAAATCAAGTTGCTGCATATGTTCATCAGATGATATTGATCATTCAGAGGATAAATTGAGTCAAAACTATTTACTTCAAAACAACCTATTTATTGTTTATTATTAGTGTTTTTGCACATTTAATAAATAAATAAAATAAAATAAATAGAATAAAATTTTCCTAAAAAAATCAACATTAGGAGCTAAAAAATCTATATTATATTGGGCGGCCAAAAATCGCGATATATTGCCAAATCGATTTTTTTTTTCACACCCCTATTACTCGCCAGTCCACTTTAGGTCCTCCAAGTGGACGATGTCCCTAAACGTACGTCTAAATCACTAAAGTGGCTCAAGGACAATGAAGTAATGGAGTAGCCTCTGCTCTAAAGAGGTACGAGTAAGAAAGATGGCCCAACGCTGGACTCGATGGGACTGCAACAAAATACCAGTAAGATCTCATGAGAACCTTCCAGAGGACGACACAAAATGTTTGAGCCAAGTTAAAGAGCTTAAAGCCAATTCTACTAACATTTCTGCGATCATAGACATCCATCTTTCCCTGTGCAGCCCCGTCAGCGAGCCGGTCGGCGTCGGAGCAGGACGACGGACGCTCCACGAGGACGGTGCTAACGTTAACGGTGCTAACGTTAACGTACTGGTCGGGTAAACTCAGACTGCTGGAGGAACCAGGAGAAACACTTTAGGAGAAAAGATGCAGGCAGGCGACTAAAACGTTGTTCATCCAGGAGGTAAGTAATGTCTGCAACTTGTTCACGACGACCAGGTGTGTGTGTGTGTGTGTGTGGGGGGGGGGGGGGTGACTGATGAGCACCGTGCGGGAGGACATCGGTCCTTGAAATTTGCACGGATCTTACGAGTGTTCCTGGAAAGATGGATGGAATCAATAAGAGCCGGGTTCTGAACATTAAGAAGGCAACGATGACAGATGGAGAGAAGGCGGCTAACGCAGGTGTGCAGGTAACTAGCGCTTATCTGAGTCCAGGTCACAGGGGCAGCAGAGAGCCACCTCCTCCAGTTCTTCAGGGGAATACTGAGGTGTTCCTAAGAGAGCCAAGAGATGTAGGCCCTGATCGTACACCTCCCGCTAGCCGCTAGCCGCTAGCCGCTACCCGCAAATTGCGGATTTAGGAACCTCCACTAACCGCTATGCAATCTTCCGCTCCCTAAAGCCGCTACCCGCGTTGCCGACTCCCTTACTCACATTGTAGGCGCGGGCGTGTCATTTGCGCTTTCCGCAAAGCCTGCTGGAGAACCGCAGCGTGTGTGTCTTGGTGCATCTTGGCGCAGCTGTGCGCACAGCCGCACCTGGCGCCCCCTGCTGAGAATATGTTCTGGCGGCTCTGCCTGAGCGGGGGAACGCCCCTCCCGCTATCCCTTAGGAGGAGGTTTGGCGGAAGATCGGGCCCATAATCTTCCCCAGTGTCCTGGGTCTTCACCTTGACCTCCTCCTGGTTGGACGTCCCAGAAACAACTCATCAAGGATGCATCTCTCTCGAGTGGCGTTCTGTCAGTCACCACCCTCGGTTCACGACCAAAGGAAGACAGATTGACGGGTACGCACACGACTGCAGACGCCACACCGATCCAGATACAGATCACTATCCTAACGTAGTCCTGAAACCTTTATGAATGCATCTCAGTCCGTGTGGTTGTTCCAGCTCCTGAAGAATCACCGTCCAGGTGCAATGCCGCCTGAGGGATTGGAGGTTTCGGGCGTCCAGCTTGGACTTGTTCTAATCTGCAACCCTCTTTGCGACACCTCTTTGTTCCTCAAGGACCAAGCTTTGCATGGACATTGCTTCTCTACTAGATCATCAGCACAGTCCACATCGTCTCTCTTCAGTCCAGCACTAAATCGTCTCTACAGATGTTAGAGGTTGGAAGGTGAACCAGCTGGGTTGGTCAGAGGACCAGAGCAGCAAAATCGGTAAACGGTTGCAAAACCGGGTTTCGTTGATCTTTTGTTGATTTATACCAGTTAAAAGTTCCAGTCAAGAAAGACTGGAGGATCTGTTGGTCCAAAAGTGGCCTTTGTGAGATGAAATGTTTCATTAGTCACTGAGTCACAGCCTCACTGCTTCGTACTTACCTGCTGCTACCTGCATCTGTTTATGTAGTCGTCTCATTCAGTCTCCTCTCTCTGTCCTCCATCTAGAGGTCAGAGAGAAATTCGACCCGAAACCGACCCGACCCGAGCTATTATCATAAGTTTGGGAGTCCAAACCCGAATGGACCCGCAATATTTGGACCTGGAACCGACCCGACCCGAGTCTTTAGTTTCCAACCACGAACCGAGTTACCTGAATAGAACCGAGCCAATCCAGCCCATAGTTGCTTATGTTAAAGTTGTCTAGCGTTGAATAAAACTTGATTTTCTTACCTAAAGTTGTCTTCTTCTACCGGTTCAGTTGCTACATAGGCTACGTGATGTAAACAACAATAAATCCACGTCGTTATTTTCTTTGTGGATACAGATGCTATTGGTAGCAACTGCTAACGCTAATAGCCTACACCGGTCAGGACGTGTCGTGAATATGTTCTCTCATCCAGCGTTGTCATGTTGGTGATCCGTTGTGCTTTACAGCTGCCGGGCAAACCGCTAATAACACGCTAATAACACGCTAATAACACGCTACGGCAACATGATTGTTTCATGATAAACACGCCACGTTAATGAATAATTAATTAAACTGCCCCGAGTCCTGACATTAGCTGCCACCGCCAATAACTTTACCTCTCTGGAGTAAACGTGGACCCAGCCTGTCAGAGAGCACCGACCGGACCTGAAACTAACTGTACCGATTCAGACCAGAACCCGGAATCACGTCTTTTGAATGGACCCGAGACCCGATTCGGGTCGGGCCGGAACCTCGGGTTGTAGGATTGTTCCGAAGACCTCTACCCCCATCTTCTCTCTGTCCTCCATCCTCTCTCTGTCCCTCATCCTCTCTGTCCTCCATCCTCTCTCTGTCCTCCATCTTCTCTCTGTCCTCCATCCTCTCTTTTTCTGTCTCTACCCAGCTGGTCTTTATCAGGAAGGTTCCTCCATGTGATCCAGGTCCTGGTCCAGGTTTCTTCCTCTTAAAGTGGAGTTTTTTCTTACCTCCAATCAATTATCATTGATTGGATTTAATATTATAATTTTAGTTAATGATATTTTCTGGGGGGTCCTGATCTGAGTCTCTGTAAAGACCTGGAGACAGTTGACATTGTAACAGACGCTATACAGATAAAACTGAATTAACTGAATTGGTGTGAAGGTGTTTCCACCAGAGCTACAAATGTTTGTAGATCTCCTGAGATCCCCGGTTTCCTTCAGGGGATCCCTGGATTGTTGGGCGGGAGATCCCCCCTGGACTTCCCGCCATCTCGAGGACTCTCCTGAATGATTCACGAGAAGCTTCCACTCAAACCTCCCAGGTAGAGTGGGCGGTGTATTTTTAAACGCGCCGTGGACACGAGCACCGGGAAATGTACTTTAGGTGCGTCTGTATCCGTCCGTGCTGCCGGGTCGGACTTCCTTTCATCGTGTGCGACTGGAAATGTAGTCCCCGTACGCAGGCCTTTCCCAGGTTGACAGGTGTGAACTTGGAAGAAGAGGATGAATCCTCTAATGCTCCCTCTCGGTCTGTCGGCACGCCGCCGCGCTGACAGCTGCGTTCACGGCTTCTCAGCTGCTGCGGCGGCGGGAACGTAAAAAGCCCCTCAGGATGATAAATATTCAGAGCTTTCTTACCTTCTGGATACTCTCAGGTGGTCGATTCACGTCTCGGACACGCAGAACGCATTAGGGAGCAGCGGATGAATTATGAAGTGGGTGCAGAGAGTGTGGATGGACGGCGTCGGCTCAGGGACGTGATGGAGGACGCCTGGTCCATCCGGTACCAGCGCCTGTTTCAGATGAGATGTTTCTGAGCTACAGCACGCCGGGCTCAGATTAACAGAGCCAGAGGGTTAGGGGTTAGGGGTTGGGGGTTAGGGCTTAGGGGCTAGGGTTAGGGGTTAGGGGTTAGGGGCTTAGGGGCTTAGGGTTAGGGGGGGTTAGGGCTTAGGGGCTTAGGGGTTAGGGGGGGTTAGGGCTTAGGGGCTAGGGTTAGGGGGGGTTAGGGTTAGGGGTTAGGGGGGGTTTTAGGGTTAGGGTTAGGGTTAGGGGTTAGGGTTAGGGGCTAGGGTTAGGGTTAGGGGCTTAGGGTTAGGGGCTAGGTTTTAGGGTTAGGGTTAGGGGTTGGGGTTAGGGTTAGGGTTAGGGGTTAGGGGGGTTTAGGGTTAGGGGTTAGGGGTTTAGGGGCTAGGGTTAGGGGGTTAGGGCTTAGGGTTAGGGGCTAGGGGTTAGGGGTTAGGGGTTGGGGTTAGGGGCTTTAGGTTTAGGGGTTAGGGTTAGGGGTTGGGGTTAGGGGGGGGATAGGGGTTAGGGTTAGGGTTGGGGTTAGAGGCTAGGGGTTAGGGGTTTTTTTAGGGTTAGGGTTAGGGTTAGGGTTAGGGGTTAGGGGTTAGGGGTTTAGGGGTTAGAGGGTTAGGGGTTAGGGTTAGGGGGGGTTAGGGTTAGGGGTTAGGGGTTAGGGGTTAGGGGTTGGGGTTAGGGGCCAGGGTTACGGTTAGGGTAGGTAACGTTGATGCCAAGTTAATGAGGCGACCCGTTCGTTTGAATCAGGAGTGGCTCAACGAAACGGCCAAAACTTGCAGGATTAGTGGTACCAGGACTGAGAGATACGGGGGTCGAGGTTTAGCAGCAGGAGTCCCGTTATATACGATGAATCTTTGGCACAGAGGACGTGCCTTCATCACATGTTCAGAGCATCTCAGGAAGTGAGCGCATCAAAAATCCAAGCTTGATCCAACTTTCTGCAAATGAAGCTTCCAGCAGGAAGACATTATCCAATCAGAGTAGACGTTCAAGAACTTGAATCAAGGCGAATGGACGTCCTTGTCTTTGTTCCTTGAAGACGTTTCAGCTTCCATCCAGAAGACTCTGTCGGTTCAGACTGACTGGTGGGGAGTTTGGAGCTCATGGATCGTGAAGTCATCTGTAAATCAGTGACCTCCCGTGACCCCTGGGGGTCGTTGGTCTTTTGTCCACCTGGTTTTGGTGAAACCACCTGGGTATCTAATGGACAGTCTTGCCCCCGATCCTCCAGATGCAGATGAACCTGATGATGTCAGATCTGAAGGTCTGTGTGCCTCGTCCATCTAAATGATGGCGTTTAGATGCCATCAGTGTATGAAGAGGATTTCAGCTGATACGACACAAAACAACAGAGGTCCTGCAGAAACAGAAGTCCTACCCAACCTTTAAGGCCACGAGGACCACTTTATCTGCAAAAGGCAAACATGAAATTCTACTTTTGCGTCTACATTAGGGGTGCGTAACGGCAAGGACCTCGCAATACCATATGTATCATGATACTTGGGTCACGATACGATATTATCACGATATTGCGATATTCTACACAGTTAATATCAAAATTAAAAGTAGAGGTGAAAAATCAAGTTGCTG